>CAJVPY010003986.1:0-13233 GCA_910591965.1 Dentiscutata erythropus
ATTATGAGTAATTCCGGCCTAATCTTTTTTTCGTCGCTCTTAGCCAATCAAAATCGAGGATCTGCCGGTCCAAATTTCTATGGTTAATGTTAATGATTAAACTGCGCCAATGTGCATCGTCTTTTCTTTAGTCATAACCAGTGTGTGAAATTCAATTTTGATTTTATGTTCTCACAAGAACATTTTTCAAACCCTTAATATTCTCAAAAATTTTTGTCGTTTATAGCAAAAAAAAAAATTATTTAATGTTCTCAAATAGAGAATATATATATCCTTAAATTTAATTAATGTTCTCTGAGAACGTTGAAAATATTGAATTTCGCAGCATTCTTCGTAATAGCTCACAATCCGGATATCCGATTATCCGTTGATAACCCGAATGATATTTGACACGGATTTGACGCGGATATGTGTCTATTCGTACGTACGTATTACATATTTTTAAATTAATGCGTTTTTAACTAATATTAAACTTGATGATCACATGTTAACACATAGCGATTTCTAATTGCAACACCTTTCAAATATCGTACTATCATGAAATAACGAATATGCGCGTGATTTTGCGATGATGCAGTAAAGAGTGCGCCAGGGCAACCACAAAAGTACGGGACACGTGATAAGACGCCACTACCACTGCATAATTTCTTTAGAAATTGTTGAATTGTCTAAACTCCTGCATACAGCTTTATTGTTGTGAAAATTTCTTAAACTGAAATATGTAACAAAGCAATATACTACTGGTTATTAAAATATACATGGTTGTGGCGTCTTATCATGTGTCCCGTACTTTGGTGGTCGCCCTGGCGCACTCATGCAGTAAACGAATAGAACTACCATTATACTTTAACGATGATAAAGATTCAACAGTAAAAAGATCATAGTACGTATAAAGGACAATTTTTCCAGCCCAGGTTTCCGTTATATCATTAGTTGAATTACTCTATAAATTTTTATGAGTCCAGAATGCACTTGTATCCTGTATCAGGTATGCAGGATTCTCAAGGATAGCTAGGATAGAATAGACAGGATTATAGATAAATCATGTGGATTTCTATGAAATAGCTCTAGTAAGTCCGCTCATTTGTTAGACTTTCGGTGACACGAGATATTGATAAAAAAAATTTATTATTATTGCAATTGTCAAATTTATTGTTTGGTACGTAACTCCTTCATTATATTGTCTTTATACAGTATAAAGTGTAATTACGGTTTTATATTTTTGTATCATACATAAAAGTCGAATTAATTACTTTTTTTTTTATGTCAAATAATCATGGATCAAATTATAAGTCAGTTTCTAGAAGTGGTGCAAAATAGCTAATGCTATTGCATACGAAGTATGTATGTATTTACTACTAACCAACGGATTTTGATCTATGATTATTTCATATAATTGATATCCTACTTGATCATTTACTGTCAAGTTTTTACTTGATTCTGCCGAGCATGTGTCAAATTATTAAGTTACCAATATTAAATAGATCGGCTTGGAACATCCTTATTTTTACTTGTCATCTTTGATAGAATAATGCATATTTTACATGACTGGATTATTATTGGACTAAATTATCCGGATTCAGATTTCATTGAGCTGATTTAAATAAAAGTCCTGCTGCATAATAACGTTAACATTGAAACGATAGGTTGCAACGCATTCAGCACAAAGAATTTTTACAAAAATCTAGTGGTCACACTAATTCGCGATATTACCCGATTAAGATAGGGTGACTCGTCAGATGATCTTAATTTAAGAAAAAAAACATGAACCTACCAATTTTGATATTTGTGAAATAGTAGAATATGGTAAAGATCGAATTAGTTATTGTTTCCAAATTAGTACATTTCCCCAAACGCTTTGTAGCTTCGGGTGTAATCGTAATTACATAACGATAAATCTCCAATGAAGCTATTATTTATTCTATAATGTGGCTTTTTTCTGCGATAACACCATCCTAAATTTGGATTATTATAATCGGAGTTTGAGGCCGAGATCATTAGAACATCACGATTTAAATATAAAGTTTATTTTTATTATCGTTATCGTTGTACGTAGCATATTAAATTTTTGAGATGAAGAATAAATAATAAATAATGATATCAAATTAAGGGGTTATCGTCTAAGGTGATAAAAAAAATCTAGAATTTATAGAGTTCGTGTAGTTTGTACAGCATTATCACATATCATGAAAAGAAGAATCTTTCGGCCACGTGATATTTAAAATTTATAACACACATTTAAATAAAATTAACGTCGATATATTCTTTTAACGCGAAGCAACGTTTATTATTCACTTTGCTTGTTAAATACTAATTATATATTTTTGTTAGATTTGTCTGACTTCTCATAAATGATCAAATATCGAGGTAAACAAGCGCATTCTTTATAAACTACCAATTCATCATGATTCAATTTTTCACCGGACTCCCCAACAACACTATCATAATTAGCTGGTGATCCTTCCATATTTTTGTCTTCTTCTAGCATTTCAAAAGCCCTTCCTACTATTACCTTATTGAGAAGCATTGCTTTATACTTTTTAGAGTTGTGTAATTTTGTATCTTTACTGAAGTAGTCTGATTTTGATGAAGTACCAGAAAAATAAATTCCTTGCCCAAATTTTTGCCAAGGAAAACTTCTCGGTCCTTCGTAAGAGAGTTTGAATCCATTTACAATAATGCCACATATTGAACATTCAGGATTTGAACATAATGTATCTGTTTTTATCCCTAGAAAACATTTCCTAATTTCGGCAAAAAAAAATTGTACCCAATTTATTAAATAGAAATAAAATCAGAAAACTGCTAAAGAATATATATACGTACATCCTAGTTCCATGAAATCTTCTTTGCTCATTTCCTCGCGTCATTGTTCGATTTTCATCACCTTTGGGAAATGACCTTCCTTTATATCCAAAACCGCGTCTTTTTTCAACATAATTTCGATAATCATTGTATTTTGTTACAAGATCTTGGTTTGGAAATATTTTATAAACAGCATATACATTAGGAATTGGTTTATTCTTATGTTTCCACGAGGATGAAAATTGATTAGAAATATCCTTAAACTTTCGTCCTTCATTTGAAAGTTTGTATATACAGGGTGCTCATATTTTTGTAAAGAATTTGGTCAAATTAGGCGTTACGCGTGCAAGCATAAAAAACATGTCACAAATAAAAATAGTCACCATTGTTTTGAGCACGTCATTCACATTCTCTTCTACAAAAATCTTTGCCGTTAAGTGGATATTCTTGTCGACATTCTAAACAAGGTTCATCACTCTTAATCATCATTTTCCAATTTGGTGTATCATCTCTACACTTTTTAGAGCACCATGAAGAATTTATGTCTCTCACTTTCTTTTTCTTTATTCACCAAACACGAGTTTTTTGTCAAAAAAAAAAGATCAATGAAACTAAGGCATTTTTGATTTAACATTACCTTACACTTGATACATGTTGGAATATTTCTACATACAGACCATCCACAAAACTGACTGTATTTAGCACAAGGAAATTCTTTGCATTGCACGCATGGTGTTAGAAAGCCGGTTTTCAATGCTTTACGACGACATTCATCACCACAATATTCACTCGGAGTACCATCGGGGTCTAGATCCGGCTCAATTTCGCAGCAATATAAGCAATTAACCATTTTAAAATTGTAAAAAATTTATTAATTAAAAAAAAAAAAGAATTGTACGGATTGAATCCAATTTTTTAATTTTAAATATCCTTTTTTCTTTATCGAAGCGACGTCTTCCTAAAATAGGATTTTAAAATAGCTCATGACAAAAACGTTTCTTAAAGCAAATAAATCACATTTACTGTACACGCATAAATTGTTATCAATGCAGATCCTACTGTTAATTTCATACATATTCCTTAATGTTCTTTTAACTGTTAAGCTTCAACGTTAAGCATTACGCAATGAATAGAATACCAAAACATTTGATGTAATCGAATTTATCACCTTTAAAATATGACTATAACTGATAAAGATTTACAATAAAGGCTTATTATACGTAATTTACAATTAAATATAATTTATATAGTTTATATACTATATATATATTTATTTTTACTATACTGTTATCACAAAATGTTTTTTACAAAGAATTCATATGATTCACATTAAGTATGGTAGAAAACGTAGTTACTGATACGAATTTCTACAAATTCTATACAATTGTTTAATTTCGTTTTTAATCGGCAATACAGTATATGATAGGAAAAAAACTTTATTAATAATTACACTTAAAATATATGTTTTATACAACTCCTGTACTATTTTAAATTATATTTCATCCAAAATTACGATGCTCATTATCTATCTTTTTTCAAATTCTATCAATTCATTCGAGCAAAAATATCAAGAACTAATGTAGTACTACTTTTATTGATAGAAATGTAATACGATTTTTATTGGCCTAAGGTTCGAATTTCAATAATAATTTTAAACGCGTGAATAATAAAACCACGTGTACACAATTAAACAGGTTATGATAGCTTTCCTCCAATTTATTCTTCCACATAAAAATCTATGTCGTTATATTTTTTTTTTGTTTTTTCATTATATGCCGATGCTTTGCATTCTAATTTACCGAAAGTTAATGAAAATTTTATTGGTCGGTCAAGGCCATGTTTGATATCAGGTATATCAATGCGTAAGGTGTTTATGTATTTCATTCCTTGATCATCGCAAAATTTTCCGCCTTCTTCTGGGGTATAAAAAATTTTAAAAGTTACTGCTTTTTGATTCGCTTGAAACGGATAATAAACTTTAGAGATTGGCTTGTCAACTTCAACTTCTGAACCACGCTTTACAAGACTTTCAAAAGTATAAATCAAACCACCTGGAGACTTCCTTTTCACCTCATCCTTTCCAGGAACCCACTTTCTTGCTACTTCAATTCCGAAAGTCCATTTAAGAACACGTGTTTTAACAGTGTTGATATTTAACCCATAAGATAAACCTCCTCGGACTACTGCTGTAATAGGTAATGTCGGAACGCAAATCTTGTCTACTTGAAATCTAAAGTTTTCTTTAACTTTATCTAACAGATAAGTCGATTCTGCAAATCCTCCAACTAAAAATATAGCCGAACACTTTTCTTTAGAGGCCTTTAATTGATCAGAAATCAATTCGAGAATCTTATTGACAGCGGGATCAAACATTTCCTTGACAGGTGTAAAATCCATTTTAATGATCCATCCATCCTTTTCCATTTCAGTTTTTCGATCACCAATGACGTAATTTTCTAAACTAGGGCAAAAATGTAATAAATCCAATCTAATTGGCCTCCATTCTGATTGTCTTCCTTTAAACCCAAATTTAATTCTGCGGCAAAAGAACTCTTGCACCAAATTTTGAATTTGCTTATAATGATTCTTTTTAAGATCTGATAGAGCATTTATTCCAACTTTTTCGCCAATAAATCTCAGAAATTCTTTGTCCACAAACGTGCTTCCACAAGGATAACCAACTCTTTCAGTTATTTCACCTAATTCATTATTTTCAAGTAATTTACGAATCGTTATATCGACTGTACCACCTCCGCAATCTACAACACAGAAAGAATCTATATGTCAAAAAAAAAAACATATTTAAATATAAGTATACAGATAAATAAAATAAAAAAAAAAGAAAGAAAGAAAAATTACCTTCTGGTTTTAAATCATGCTCTTTAACAACGCTAAGGCAGTGTAGAGCAGCAGCTTCAGCTAAAATTTCATGTTTATTATTATTTATGCATTCAAAGTAAAATAAACTAGCATGATTATTTTACATACGTTCAGTTGTAAATTCTAAATTGTTAGAAGATAATTTGTCCAATAAACCGGCTTTATATGCACATTCGCGCATGATTCTGGTAGTATGCGGAGGCTGATTGATGAAGTATGAAAATGAATATATACCAAACTGTGATTTATATAAAATTTACATGAGAACAAAATCAAAAAAAAAGAGAGCTACGATACCCATTCTGCCGGGATAGTTAATATAATTTTAACTTGACTAGGAAATTTAACATTGCACCATCTTGAAGAAAGTTTTTCTTCAACTAATTTTCGCATTTCAGTTAGGTAATCTTTGATTGCTTGTTCATAATTTAATCCAGGTGGTAACCACGGTTTATCTTCTTCTAAATCGAGTAAATGTAATTTGAATAATTCCACTGGTCTCGAAAGTTGATTACTTTCGTCATCATCAACTGCATCTTGAAATTCAACTAAAGCATTTACACCCCAAGCTATCACGTTTTTATATTTCGAGTCATATTGAAGTGCTGTAGGTGTTTTGAATTTGCCCGAATCATCCGGCCTATTTTTTGAAAAAATGAATACAGTATATTATATATAATAATGTGTAACAATATGAAATAATAAATAACTTTAAAAGTACCATGAATTATATGTTTCCCTCTCTTTGGGCCTTTCTTTGTGAGCAAAAGCAAATCCAGAATTTGTAGTTCCGAAATCTATAGCAACAACCACACGAATATCTTCCATGTTCCTTTTTTTTTTTTTTTTTAAGTTTGGGATTTTATATAAACATGCATGTGATATAATTGAGAGATAATAGTTTTGTGTGATTTGCACGCACTATTCTAAATTTACTGTTGCTGTTTTGATAACGCCTTATTTGGAATGTAGCTGTAAAACATTGAAGTTTTTTATGCGTGTTACTTTAAATATATACATAATAAGATGAGGTCAATCTTTTTTTTTTTTTTGAATTTTAAATTTCAAATATTTGACGTCTAAATATTTTAAAATGAGAGTATTTTCAAAACCTAGACCAGTAACTTCTGGCGAGAATGCATTATACAGGTTGGAAACTGTACGAGATGATGATTGGGATCTTTTGATTTGGATTTCTTCTCAGTTGAGCTGGGAAATTTACGCATATTTATTTATTGTGATTTGGAATAATACAAAATTTGGAGAGGATAGAAAAAGAGATTTTAAAGAAGAAACAACGTTGATGATCAGTTATGTTCGAAAATTAAATAAAAACATGTGTATTGATGATAATAGAACTAAGAGTTTTATAAATCTTTTTAGTGATTATCAAAATTATCGTCTTAATGGATATGACATATACAAAAGGAACCTCATAACTTCTGTTTTGGATAAACTTGAAACACGTGGATTGAAGCATAGATATGATTTTTATGAACAACTGAAAATGTTACCAATGAAGCAAAAAGAAAAACTTCGAAACATAGTTCTCGATCGGATGAAAGCATTGATTGATATAGCTCAGCCAGATGACAAATTGCTTATATTTTCGGGAAAAGATGACGACAGTAACCTAAAAGATGAGTTGAATGCTTTGAAAAATGAAAATGATGCCCTTCGTGAACAAATTATCGAACTGCAAAAAGAGAATTCAAAATATCAAGCAGCGCATGGAAATTTGACCAACCTTGGTTTTAGTGACGAAGATCCGAATAACATTGTCAAGTTAGATAAAGATATTAAACATTTACAAGATTTACTTGGTGATTTGACACTCATTTGTCCTGAATATGAAATTGACGTTACCAAGTGCAATGAACTTTTGTCATTTTATAAATGCAATGTTGAAATTGACAGTCGACATGGAAAAAAAGTTCTATCTGCAGCACTTCAACGACTGACTATTGAAACAATTATCGACGAGACAAAAAATTATTTTCTCATAAATGGTTCTGCTATTGAAGTTAATTTGGTAGCCAAGACAAAAGAAATAGTAGATATGACAAATTCGTTCACAAAAAAATATGCCGAAAACGATGAAATTGCTAAAGCTATTCCGATTAAAATTCGCCAACAAGTTCATTCTATGCTTGGATGTTATGCTTTCTCGTACGATGACCATCTATTACTTACAGAAATTTCAACAAAAGTTCTTGAAAAGTTGGAACAATATCGAAAAATTATCGATAGTGACGAAGATAACGAAATCATACAAATAATTCGTGGAATTATTCAACTCTTTTTTTACCGACTTGAAGTTCATCCGATTATTCCGACATATAAATTTTACGAAAATGGTACCGAAATGAATCCCTTATTCATGGAAAGTGCAGGTACAAAGTCTAAAGATATGAAAAAGTTAGAAGTAGAAATTTGTTATTTCCCCGCAATCGCAGTTTTTGACACTATTGAAGATAAATCAGACAATGTTTTTTCCAAAGCTCTGATAATTCCCAGAGTTAAAAGTAATAATAGTATTTCATCAGAAACTGCTATTACTACTTCAACTGAATAGATGTTTCGGTATTCATTTTTTTTCAATACACATTATCGTCACAATCTTGTTTTTTTTTATAGGTAATGTCAATGTAATAAATATTATAGCTTTATCTCAGTTATATAAGAATTTATTTTTATTATCATTATTAGAAAAACACGGTTCCATCAGTACAAATTTAATAGTATGTAATGGCAAAATGTCTAAAGGCAAATGATTTTGCGCATTGCATCCTATTTTGATTACTATTGATATTGGATAATTTTGTGAATGACATATTATTATATATACCCTTGCCGAGTAAAGTACTTTTAATAAATTGTGTAAATTTTTATGGAAAATGCAAGAAATTTTTCTCTGTAACATTTGTTGAATTAACTAAGATAATGTACTCGGTATGGTATAATAATTAGCCGAGTAAAGTATAGATCTTTCCTTAAGTAATACCAAGAACTTAGAAACCTAATGACTAATGCTCGATATTATGATCTATCCAACCTTCGACCTAGTTATGTAAAATAAAATAAAATAAAAAATTGAAATTTCGCTTACCAAAGCGTGTTGGATTACACAAAAGGTTCAACCTGACCAAATCTGGGTATATATTTTGAGTTTAAAAAGGTTCAATTTGAACTTATCCGGGTTGTAACTAGGGATGTTAAAAGTTCGGTCCTTTATTAAAGTTTGGTTCCGAGTCAAACTTGGGATTCGACTCGCATTTCATCTTGAACATTTAAATGTAGCCGAAAAAAAATGTGTATTCGCATATCTTGCATGCGTATACATTTTTTTAGCGTTAGTGCTATACAAGTTGCACGTGAAATGCGAGTCGAGCCCAGTGACCCGTAAAAATTGTTTTTAAAAATGGCAAAAAATGTTGAGTAACACCAAAAAATGTTTTTTATTGCGATATTTAATTTTGATTGAAATTCATCATTTGTAATAAATATAATTCAAGAATTCATTTATTGTCAACTAGAATATTATTATAAAAAAGAAAAATTAGAAGGTGAATGTATTTTTGAGGCAAGAATACCGTTTCTGATTCTTGATAGATTGGTAGTACTACCAATCCGTTTTTTGATCAAAAATTTTTTGTACACGTGAAGTTACACAACCAAATATGCAAATGTGATTGGCGTAGGAAAATTGTCAACCAATCAAAATTGTGAATTTTGTCGTACAGCATAAGAAATGCGATTTTCAATAAAAACTGCGAAAAATGTTTTCTATTTTCGAAATTTTACGGATCGCTGGTCAAATCCCAAGTCTGACTCAGAATCGAACTTTAATAAAGGTTCGACTTTTGGAGTCGAGTCAAACCGGACCAAACTTTTAACATCCCTATTTGTAACTTTAGGTTCTAATATACCCGTGTAAGTTACTGTTACTTTAATCACGTGATTGAAATTTTGTATAACCCAACACATAACAGTGTGAGCTCCAGGTGCCGCGCGGCAGATCCTCGATTTTGATTGGCTAACGGCCGAGGATCTTCAAAATTTTGGCCCGCATTACATAAATGCTTACTAATTTCCGGCCGAAATTAACCTTTTAATTTTTACATAGAAATTTTTAAGAAATAAGCTCGTATTATGGTAAAATTGACCCAGGAACAATTTTCACTTAATGGGCGGCTGCCTAATTTTTTGATCGTCGCCAATCAAAATCGAGGATCCGCCGCGCATTTTTTGTGCGGCACCTAAACCAGGTTCAATATCCGAACCACCTACTGCGGCTTAGTACGACGGGGTCAAGTGCAAATTATTGAATTTATCGGATTTGTTGTAATACTGAATCTTTTATTCTAAATAGAGGCCGCAAAGGCCTAGGAAAATAAGTTTCGTACTGCTTACAATTATCGTCCTCAACATAAGTTGATCATCCCCGTGACCTCATTATTAGCAGAATTTATCGAACAATACAATTAACCTAATTACCCCGTGACTTAAGTCTCTCATGACATACTAAGCTTATTGGAAATCTGATCACTACCGATACAAGTACTCGTGACGTACTAGTAAATTGAAAATCCGAACTCAGCCGATCTATTTTCTTGTGATGTCGAAATTGATAATCCGAATTGATAATGCCGATTAAAGTCAAATCTTGAATCACCGAAGAACCACAGTTATCGAAGTGATATCACACGTGACCAAGAAAGCCGTAATGCTAGAATAAGAAAAGATAAGGATATTAAATTGTTAGAAATAACGTTACAAGAAACCACCAGCAGACAATAAAGACCAAGGGATACTTATATTAAACCCGGTAACACATTACAAGACCCAAAGAGATCTTGTAACTCGGACCAAGTCTTCCACGCCTCTATTCGAAGCTTGCCATTCAAGGTCCTTGGAGTCTTGACGCTAATTTTGAAGTATTATAGTTATAGTTTAGATAGTTTAAGCAGTTTTAGTGTAGTATTTAGTTAGTTTTAGCTTTAAGGAGGTTAGTCACACTTTCACAGCATGCAAACTAATAGACAGGTTTGAATATTTGTTTGAGTTAGAGATGCGATCCGGATATCTTCTAATATAATTTTACAACAAAATTATTATAAAGAATCCTTAAATAGAAAAATGGATAACAGATTGCATCTCTAGTTTAGAATAATAAATTAATAATTTGAATAAAAACTATAATAATAAACAGGTAATGATATATAATAATTTAGATCTAATTAGTCTAATAACCGTCTATTCTTATACCTAGTTGGAACTGATTTATTTTTTATATACAAAACCGGGCCAAACCCAAAATAAAATAAAACAGGAATTCTTACGTTATCATTATAGATTTGACCAAAATTTGATTATATATTTCCGAGTCATATATTTATAAAAATAAACTTTTAATTTTATATTTTAAAAATTTTAATAAAAGTCCAGGCGGGTAGGTTATCTTTTTTGTTTTATGTTATGAATATGATTGTAAAGAGGTGATTTTTTATTAAAATCATCCAACAAATTCCAAAAAAATGTGATAGTGATTATTGTTACGGGGTGAATTGTATCCTTTTAATAGGATAAACACGAAAACGTATAATTTTAGGTGATAAGGCAACTCGCCAGAGGCGTGACGATAGTGATTTGACAATAATTTATTTTAAAAGATTTATCAAGGTGATTTATTCAATTTAATATATCAGTAATATTGGAATCCCGTAGGATAGGATCTCCTTTTACATGAGGGAAATTACAGAGCTTTTATAACTTTTTCTAAACTAACGAATTCAAGAGGCTTAGAGATAAATCTGATCTTTAATCACGAAAGAATCAAGGAGAAATCACTATAACTAAGGGGCTTAAATGATAAGTACAACATGATTATAACAACGAAGGCTTTGTTTAACAATATTTCATATTGTTAACTATTTCTAACTAATTCTTGATTCTTGTTTTCTTCTCTTTAGATTTCTTGAATTTCGGTCTTCTTCTTTACGCATTCAGGTTCTTCGGATTTCGCGTTAGTTATGAGGCTAATTCGGCCGAGGAGTTATTCTTAATCTAAGCCTTGAGTTAAATTACAAACCTGTTTACCAATTTCTTTCGGCCGATAAGCCTCAACCGATAAACTAGTATTTCTTGCTTTCGATTCTCTTCAATCACGGGTTTGCTGTGCCGAATTTGTCGATCTACCTTTTAGCCCGTGACATTATAATATAATTGTGACTATATAGAGGTATTTTTATATAAAAAAATGGTATTATATTTTGGTGTGATTGTATAGAGTTTGTGACTATATAGGGGATATATGGAGGGATGACTGTACTGTACAAAGTATAATAAGTATAAATCAGTAAAATGCGTCTTATACAGTAACAAATCAATAACATTAATTCGTATGCTATATTACGTATAGTAAACATACAGCAACTGCTGATCTATTTTTATTTTAAGATAATTGTTTAGGCATTCACGAAATACATGCAAATATAAAAAAAAGAAATGAAAAAGTGACAGTGCATCAAAATGAAAAAAATTGAATTAAATGCTAAGATATAAAATAATGAGACTGTTGTATGAGATTGTTGTATGAAACTGTCACATGAGATGATATTTACAATATATGAAATAACTATGCTATGAAATTGATTTCGTGCTAATATTTAACCGTTCTATATGACTATTCGACTTTCTAAAGATTAATGCCTGCGCCTAGCTTCAGCTCTACGCTTTTGATTAGGTTTAGCCAAGGCATTACGTTTGCTGTAACCGCCATATCCGTAATCGTAGTCATTATAGTCATTATAATCATTATAATAGCTGTAATATTTATAATCATTATAATAGCTGTAATCATTATAATAGTTGTAATAATCGTATCCGTATCCGTAATAAGAGTCTTTATCCTTGCCCTTGCCTCCACGTTTTTCAGGTATGGCATTACGTTTGGATTTGTATCCGCTATGACCATAATTACCGTAATCGTAATCACCGTATGGACCGTCATAATCACCGTATGGACTGTCATAATACCCGTATGGACTGTCGTAATACCCGTATAGACTGTCGTAATACCCGTATGGACTGTCGTAATACCTATATGTGGAATAAGAATCGTAATAATCGTCCTTATGGGCAATACGCTTATCTGAAAAAGTGAAAAAAAAAACCATTAAGGATAGGGAATAATTTGAAATTTAAAACCAAAATTATTTATCAGTCACCTAGAGGGTTTGCATTACGTTTTCCTAAAAAAATAAGTTGATAACAATTATTTTATGAATATTTTTTTATAAATTTAAAAAAAAATATTTATTTTCAGTTACCTAGAGAGTCTGCTTCACGCTTTCCTGAAAAATAAGTTGATAACAATTATTTGCTGAATATATTTTTTTTACGCAAAAGTAAATAGGTTCATATTAAATTTAGGGGCAGCGACAGCAGAGATAGCGAGGAAAGCGGAAATTAAAACGGACTAGCTCTTAAGACCCGGTCCTTGACTGGGTTTGAGTTTCTAATTTTTTGCTAATTCTTAGGCCTTAA
>CAJVPY010003987.1:0-13229 GCA_910591965.1 Dentiscutata erythropus
CAAAATCGGGCCAGTAGTTATTGAGATATGTGGGATTAAAGATCTAAACATAAGGATTAACAAAATCAATACTTTGTGTAACAATGACTTTGCTGATCCTTATGTTCTCTTGAAGAATGTTACACAACTTAATAAAATTATTTATATTAGTAGTCTAAACGTTATCGTTACACACAAATATTTTTAGTATATAGTTATAGATTTTTTTAATTTTTAAATTGAAATATCTCAACAATTATTTAATCAAATTTGCTAAAAAATTTTTTTATTTTAATCTTGGAATTATAGAATTAAATCAAAAAAAATTTTATTAAATTTAATAAAATAATTGCTAAGATATTTAAGCTTAAGAAAACTTTTACCTAGAAAAAATTTGTCACTTTTTTATTGACTTCACCCACATGTTGAAAATTGATTGGTTAAAAAGTATCATATTGTTAATTGTTGTCGTGGAAATGGCTGAAGCTGAAAATTAGGGACCTTAATTTAAAAATATAAATCCTACCAAAATCCACTTATACTCTTTTATTATTAAAACTACCCCTAAACCCTAACCTAACCCTAAAAAAAACCCTAACAAAAGGCCCTAAAAATTTTTGAAAATTTCATATTAAAATAATTAAAATTTCCAGCATCAGCCATTTCCAGCATCAGCCGCGACAATTTTTAATGATCTAAATCATCTATTTTTTGAAACAACTCAATGACTAGTCATTTATCACTTGAATAGTTACAGTATCGTATTTATTTCCCGAGTTCGTTTTAGTATCCTGAGTACTCATGTAGAGGGGGTACATCGCATGAATAAGAACATGTTTTATTATTACGTGTCTAAGAATGATATTAATATCTATATATACCTGGATATAAGTCAAAACATCGGTCTCTAAAATTTTGGATAAATATGGTAAGTCTGAAGCCATTTCGTGTCATGGAAATTAGTGTTCTCAGAGTTCTCACGAGAACACTTGTAAATTTTTTGCTGTTCACTATTAAAATTTTTTTGAGAACAGTAAAATAATAGCAGTGTTCTCATGTGTATTGTATATATGTAATAAATAGCTATATAACGTTTGTCATGCCGAATATAATAATATAAATCTGTATATCTGATATTTTATGATTGAAATTTAAATCATTATAAGCATTTAAGTGTGTAAAGATTAATGATTTGGTATCTAATTTTGGATGAAATATTCATTTTGATTGAGCAATCTTTACATTTTTTTAAAGTTTAATAATATTTAATTTTCTGATTTCAGTTATACAGTTTTTTTTTATGTATATGTGTATGTGAACATAGTATAATATTTGAGAACACTTATATCCGAAGCTGGTCATGAGTAAATCCGGATCAGTTTAAACTATAGCTATCGCCATTGCGTCAATTATTTAATAACAAATCAGAAGTTAGGTATTTCCTATTCCCTAATACTACTCCGATATGATAATTTCATATCGCGATGTCGGAGAAGTTTTAAGAAACTGGAAACCACCTAATAATCGAGTTTTTTCGATGATTTGGCAAACCGCGATAACAGATAATGTGATAAAGATCGAACTTAATACATTTTTTATTAAATATAGTTAAATAAAAACTTTTTAAAACTTTGAACTAAAAATAATTCAAATTAATCTTACAAGTTTGTAAAATTTATTTAAAAATTTCTTGATTAAATTGGTCAAGTTTTGTTCTATTCACTCACATATACATGTAAAATCTTTACAAATTAAACTTCTGAATTTAAAATCGGAAGAATCACATGAAAAGCAACCAATTTTAAATTCTGAAAGATGTAGAATTATATAGTTCCGATTATTTATTCGCCTTACGAACGAAAGGAAATAAAGACAATAGCTCCGCCGTAGAAATTAGTTTTGGCTGTGCCGAAAGTATTTAGCCACCAATTTTTCGGCAAAAATAAACAAATGCCGAAATCCAAAACATGTCATAATCTAAATTAATGCAATTTGTCTTATAATAATTTATAAACTCGAATTATTTCAGTATTTAAATAAATATATTTTTTGTTTTTATTACATCACTTAAAATCACTACATCAATCGATGATACTTTATACTTCATTGCATTCAGCATTATATTAATTATACTTTATTACTTTCGGCACTATATCAATTATACTTTATTACTTTCGGCACTATATCAACATTTATGACATTAATTATGACTTTAGGCATTAGTCATAAGTTGCGGCATTGATCATAAGTTGCGGTATGAACTTTAGATTTAGGCATTGCTGCATATCAAAATTCAGGTAAAAATTATGCCGCAATAATTTCTACGGCATGTATAGCTCCAATGCTGTAACCAACAATAACAACAGTAATAGAAATGATTTTAAAAGGTACATAATTAAATCCTGTATATGATTTAATGACTGTATATTTATTATAGTTATGCAAGTTTTCATAGTTATATTACTACTCAGGTCGCGGATCACAACCAGCGTATTAATTAATCATATTCTTTACGACCAACCAAGAATTTTCTACATGGCTTTTCTAGTTTCTCATTTAAGGTTTGAGTTGGATTTGTTGTGACGATTTTTCCTGTCTCGGTCATTCTATTATTAATGTGGTAAAAAATTTTTTTTTTAAATTTAGATAATATGTGTGAGGGACCAACATGAGGTTGGTTCCAACGTGAGGTGGGGTCAATTAGTATTTAAAGTCCGTCAGTGATTAATAATCATAAAAAACACTAATTGACCTCACGTTGGACCAACCTCATGTTGGTCCCTCACAATATGTATGCAATTATGAAAAAAATTCATTAGTTTTATGAATTATGCCTATTCTTGCCTTCCTTTAACATAAGCCATAACAATTTCTGCAAATTTTTTTCCTTGAAATTGTGCAATATCTTTCTCCTTCTCGGAAATTGGCCTTAAAGTATCATTACTGGCAATAGTACCAGCTCCCCAAGGTACTCCTCCAATCAATTCTTCATGTGATCCACTACCGAGTGGAATAAAGTTAATACCATGATACGATAACCAGCTTATTGCCGTGAAAGCTATCATTTCTATCGCAGAAAATCATAATTACTTTAATTAGTTATTTTAATTAATTAAGTTGAGCTAATTAGTTAATCCTTTATTACAGTATGATTTATACCTTGCCCACTTTGTTGTGTATCCATTGAAAAAAAAATTCCGCCAAATTTATTGTTTAATGCCTCTTTGCCCAAAATTTGACTTGAAGAATCAAGGAACTCTTTAAATTGAGCTGGAAATTGTCCAAATTTTGCAGGGATCCCGAAAAGAAGTCCATCAGCATCTGCTAATTTTTCGGAGGTAACAAATGGGATATCCGGCTTTGGATGTTCGTGCACTTGGTCTAGGATTTGCTCTTGAAATGATTCAGGAATTTGAAAAATTTCAACGTTTGATCCATGTATGACACTTTCCACTCCTTTTTTTATTTCTAAGGCCAATTGATACACGTGAGTGTACGTAGCATATCTGATAAATATAACAAAAAGTTAAGAAAACATCATCACACTTTAAAAATAGTTCTTGATAAAATATTTCTTACATGATGATGATAATTTTTGTCATTGCGCGAGCGATTGATTTTTTTTATTTTTTTATTTTATTATTTTGTGAATCCATCTTTATATCCAAGTATTGGTCGTACATTCTTATTCTCGGTATATTGAATGAATAATAAATGGTATTGATTTGCTCATAGGTTAATTAGTCCCGAAAAATCACCTGATTTTAAATTTATCCATCGATTAATAATCAATTTTATAGAACTACACCGCTTTGGTGTATCCTCAAAGAACAGATATGGTTTATCCGTTGATGATGATGATAGACTCTTGATTAATAATAATGACAATTTACTGTATTAATTGGTCACATTATGAAAGACTCCACAAAATCAAGACTAGAATATGAATTTGTAAAAAGGGTAAATATACAGAGAATCCTTTGTCGCTATTGATTATTCTTTTTATGTCAATGCACTCTCATCTGGCTCACAATGAATGATGTAATTCGCATTCTTAATAATGCATATAAATTTTTATCACCAAATTACAGGTTCTTTTCTTGGCGCTATTCATATCTAGATTATCTATAATGGTCGGTCCGGTCTTTAAACAAGACTAAGAAGCAAAGCCCCCAAGGACCATTTTTTAACATATCAATATATATACCCAAATCATTGAGACGGGAACACATATAAAATGACTTACTAACAATCAGAGGACATGCTAACACAGTCTGTATGCTATATTATTTTCGAATATTTACAAATAGCGGTACAGTAATATGGATATAGATCAGTAATCAAATAGCTAAGACGTTGGGCCGCAATAGCGGTTCAAATACATTTGATTTGACCATATTAGATAAGTAATGTGTTCTGAAATGATATAAACCTAAGCTTTGTTAAAATCTTTAGGCAGTTTTCATATGTAGAATATGCAGTATGAGGTCTAAAAAACTTTCAATCTCTTTTTAGCGATGGGTGCATAAGTATCATATATATAATATTAAAAGTTGATGTATATATGTTGTGCCTCAGATTAATGCTTGCGTCAGATGTCGACTTTTTGGCTCGCATTGACTGATCGACATTGATTGACCTAAATTAAACCCAGATTCTTACCCTAAACCCTATCCTAACTTAAGCCGATTGACATCTGAGGCAATAGTCAGTCTGAGGCACGACATATATATCAAAAAATCAATGCCGAATAGTTTTTACATGTATGTACTTGCATAATGTATTCTACGTATGTATTTACGTGCATGATCTTTTGGTCAATAACTTAAGATATATTAGCTTCTAATACGTGTGATCGTACGGTGGGGATGGTAAAAAAAACTCATACAGGGAGATCCCCAAAATTCCGGGTCTGGATACACCGGAACCCTGGTCGGATGAGCCAGAATTGATCAATTTTGCCCAAGATCACTAAGAATTTTACTAATGAAACCATAATCGGTTATTAAGTAAAAAATGCCCGACTGATAATTTTACTATAGCTCCGCTAACTTAACCAGTATAGCTAACGGTAGCCACGATGCATTCCGGCCATTCCGATCTGGAATCTCCTGTAAAAAATTTTTGCTGAAACTGAAAATATTGCAGGTAGGGATGTTAAAAGTCCGGTCCAGTCCGACTCGACTCCAAGTCAAACTTGTGCAAAAAAGTGTATTCATGCATACTTTGCATGCGTACTCAGTTCTTTTCAGTACTATATACAGGGTTGTGAATAGACAATAGACAAGCCAATAGACTCAATAGACAGTCTAATGTCTAATTAAGTCATTAGGCAACAGACAAATTACTATATAATTTAAACCAATCTTATTGGCTAATATAAAAAAAACCAATTATTTAAAAACCAATAGACATTAGACTCATTATACAATAGAATTCCAATAGACCATTAGACAATAATTTTTTTGATGACTATGTCTATTCACATCCCTGCTATATATATTAATATACAAAATGCACATGCAATGCGAGTCGAGTCCCAAGTTTGACTTGGAACCGGACTTTTAACATCCCTAATTACAGGATATGTCGATCAAATTTGTATAAATCTTTGTAACATTACATAAAATTCAGTTTTGATCTATCATTGATTTAGTATCATTCGAATCGTCTCACCAAAACAATTCGAATTATTCAATTACTAGCGCTGATATCAATGATAGATCAAATTGAATTTGAATTTGGTTGATATATTCTGTTGTTAATTTTAATTTCTAGCCGAAAAAAAATTTTTAAAAAAAGATGGTGCTATATAATTTCGAATTTATTACATAAAAAAAAATAACAATAATAAAATTAATATATTTGATCGCTTTAATTTTATCAAAGCTATTACATTTTCAAATGCGAAATTCTTATCGGCCAATACAACCTTTCATTCTATATTAGTTTTACATTTGGTTGGTATTGAAAGACCAAGGTTTACAATATTACCACTATGCAAATCTCATTGAATTTGCGAATGAATTATTTGAAGAACCAGAATCCTGGTTTTGAACTTTTAATAAACCTTATATATTTCTTGGAAGTTTTTACATTTTAATAAATGACCCTTTAATTGGCCAAGTAAATCAACATACTCTTCTTCGCAATACTGTATTCTTTTTATACTTTGATCAATATTTTATTGGGTAATAACCCATATGGATCAGGGTATTTTTATTAAATACTCATGACCGAATATTTTATTATAAATGGAAGATTTAAAGTGCATACACACTTCGTATTTATATTAGACAGTCTATCCATTTGAGATGCCGTGAACGAAGCCACATTTGTTGCGAGATCAAAGATCCATAACACATGATGTAAAGTATGAGCGATAAATATTTGATGTATGACCTATTAGTGCGAAATAATGCCCACGGGTGTTATTTTGAATATAGCCAAAATTCGAAATTTTACGAAAGTTTCAGTAAATAGATTTCATGTAATTTTCATCACGTTATGTATAAAGTACCAACTTTAAAAAAGGTTGGCCAACATTATTGCATCATTATTTGATTTAATGATGATTCACGGTAATGTCTAGAGCTTCGTGACGAATATTCGAATAAATAGTTGCCTGACAAATAATTCGAATAAGCAAATTTGTTCGAATAATTTTTATTATTCGTCATGTGAAACATTAGTCGTCACGCATAGTAGCTATATATTATTAACTGCTACATATTTAATAATTATATGTAACAGTCGGCATTAAGATAATTTTTAATTCATGTAAACTTACGAAATCACAGTGAAAAATAACCGTGAATTCATATGAAGAAAATTCCTTAATTTACACCTGGTGTATATACATTACATACTAATTTATTGATTTACAAATTTGCTTACCGGTAATATATAAATTGTAACCAAAAAATTAGTATAGTTTAAGGTTAGGGTGAGGGTAGCTTTAGGGTTAGATGAGGTTTTAGTTTATACTAAAATTTTGCAAGGAATATTTTTTATTAGAACGCCAAAAGCTATTATATAATCAGGATTTTGAGATATCAATATATGTCAGGAATAGTAAATGACCTGAAATGACCCAAATGACTAGTGACTAGTCATTGGGTCATTTCACATTTAAATGACCCATAGAAGGTCATTAACTAATGATCTAATGCCTTTTAGCCAATCAAAATTGATTATTAAAAAGTAGTTTTTATAATTATTGTGTAAAGTTGTTCTGAAGATTAATATAATAAAAAGTTATCTGAATTATATAAAAATTTCAAGATACAATATATGCAATTCATTCTTCTAAATAACTTTATTTAAGTTGTAAATATCGATAAACTTAGAAAAGTTTTGTGTAGTTACTATTATAGTTTAGTGAAATCATGGTGTTTGATAACTTTTTATATTAGCTATCTGACTAATAAAATTACTTTGACCCAAATAACCAATGACCAAATGATCTGGGTCATTTAGTCAAATGACTAGGTTATTTAAATTTTGAGCAAATAACCAGGTCATTTACCATCCCTGATATATGTGGTGTATATACACCTGGTGTACAAAAGTAATTGTCTTATATGAAATATTAGGTTTACTTTTTATCAAAAAAAATGAAAATCTAATAGATAAATTAACAACTTTATGTAATGATGTTGTTTGGCCAACTGTGTGGAACATTAAAGTATTATTTTAAACATAGATTCTAATAGACTTAGAGTAAATTATACAGGTGAGATACTTCTAAGGGGAATTGTAATGCCAAAACTTTAGCAAGTTATACATATTATTAGTTCATTGACTTTTTGAGCCTAAAATTGTATATTCAAATTTTCAGATTAAGCGAATCTCTTTAATTCTCTGAGAATTGTACAAAAAAGTTAAAGAATATTAAATATCTCTTCTATTAAATATTTTAATGTATATTTTGGTTACTGAATAAAAGCAAAACAGTGTCATTTTAAAAATCGGTTTCTTTAAAAATAGCTTACATGATCTTAAATGAGTGCCCATGGATGTCCTGAATTAAGGGTTCATATCATTTCATAGAAGTTTATTTCACAGACACTTGATTTCACAGACAATTAGTTCATAGACAAGTTTATTTCAAAGACAATTATTTTATAGACAGTTTATTTTAAAGACAGTTTATTTCATAGAAAAATTTATTTTATAGACAATTAAGTACTACTGTACTTAATTGTCTATAAAATAAATTTGTTTATGAAATAAACTGTCTTTAAAATAGAGAATATTACTATAGCACTATAGCACTGCAATGCTACCTTATATGTAATAAACAAACTGGTGTAATATGTAAATCAAAACAACTTTTATTAAACCAAAAATTGACTTTTTTTAATATTAGGGTAAGGGTAAAGGTTAAAGATTAGAGTTAAGTAGTTTTTATAATAAAATTTAGCAAGGAATTTTTTTTGTTAAAGCTCAAAAGATAGTTATTTAGACAAAATTTTGAGATATAATTGTTTTCTAAAAAATTTTTTTATTTTTGTTATACAAAGATGATCTGCATGTTACACCTAATCTTAAATTTTAATTGGTTAAAATACCCTAGCACTATAGTGTTATAGCGCTATAAATTTTTTTTTTTTTTAAATTCGGCAATCATGCTTTAACTTTTTTAGACTTTGTACGAGTTTTCTAGACTGGTAAAATTTTACACTAAGTTGCATTTAGAAAGGTAAGTGATAAACTCTTAACTTGTCAGCAGATAGTATATGAGAACTATTTTTAAATGACAAGTGCTGTAGCATTAAACCTAATGTTATCTAAATTACAAGTTAAAACTAACCCGATTATCTCAAATAGTACTTATGTTCGACCTGCTATAGCAAGATTTCCCTCCTTCTGCACTTGGATATGACCTAGCTCTCAACAGTGGATCTTGCCGCCCATCATGACTACTTCCTCTTCTTTCAGACTTCTTCCACCTAAGCCCGACAACATAAATAAAACTCTTATTTATACATAGAAGTAAAAATACAAAGCTATATTTATGAAAGACATAAACATTTTAAAAAGAAAATTTATTAATTTACACGTAGTGTTTATACACAGATACTAATTTATTTTTTTACAAACTTGTGTAATGTGCCAATCAAACAATTTTTACGAAAGAAAATTAAACTCTTGTTTATGGTTAGAGTAAGGGTTAGTTTGGGATTGGGGTGAGAGTAGTTTATACCAAAATCTCATAAGAGAATTTTTTTGTTAGAAGCCAAAAGGTGGTTTCCTAATCATAAATTTGAAATATTACTTGGTTTTTTTATACCCGTGTATATATACTACGTGTACAAATAGAAATTTTCTTTTAAAAAAAAAACACCTCACGGTGATAAAAAAAAAAACCAAAACCAAACTAAAATTCTTGAAATAGTCTAATATAAATGAACAAAGATAAAAAAAGCGAAAAAAAAAAAATAGTCATGACACACTATTATAGCTTGTGCCAGGTATAAATATAAAAATTATATAATAATTGCAACTAATTACTATATCTCGATTGTAAACCTTCGGTTTGGCTTTTAGAACTCGTTCCAGGCACTAACTTGACTTGGGTATCTCCTAAATGGAGTGACAATTTCTTTTTCGTACCATAGCACCATATTGATAAACAAAACAAACACATGGTTGCATTCTACTAAGTTTGTCCGAATTAGGTAGGTGTAAACAATGCCAATATTTTGGAGGGGGTGAGCTAAAATGCCTACTTTTTTGTCAAAATTTTTGGTGAGAATGTCAAAAAGCGAAAAACACAAAAGAAACTACTAGCACTTCTTCAAATGAGTGTGAGTTTTAAAGACATCAACAGGTGTTCTACAAGTTTGCACAGTACTAAGTTTTTTCAATAAGTAATAAACTCTGGGCTTGTCGGCAGATAGTGTATGAGAACTATTTCTAAATGACAAGTGCTATACTGCCATAAGTAATAAACTCTAAGCTTGTCAGCAGGTAGCATATGAGAACTACCTCTAAATGACAAGTGCAGTTCTTCTTACACCCTTTTCCTATATCTTATATTTTTCTTGCAATACGTTACTGTTTTTTAGTCAAAAAAGTTTTTTGAAAAATATGGTCCAGATAATCATCAAAAAGAGTTGTGCAATTTTTGACATATAGCGCTATAAAATAAATCCTTTTAAAATAAACTGTTTATAAAATAATTGTCTTTGAAATAAACTTGTCTATAAACTAATTGTCTGTAAAATCAAGTGTCTGTGAAATAAACTTCTATGAAGTGATACAAACCCCTGAATTAACGCATCCCAATATAGCATATACAGTCTATCTTGCCAAAACTTATGCATATGGATTACACATGGATGGACAAATTTTGTATTAATAACTATATTAGTAACAGGCATGGTATATTAATTTTTATCAGTTTTGACAAGGTCATTTTGACTAGAGTTGTAGGTGAAACTAATTTTGAATTTCATCATAGTTTCAAACCGGCTATTATATTTAATTTCACCATTCATTGCAGCTCTAATTTTAACAAGGTGAACTATAATTTATTGTTGCAACAAGGATTCAGAAAACAAATCTTATCTTGAAATAATATATACAGGTTAATTATGATATAAGTGAAAATCTGGGTTCAAGTAACCAACCAACAGAATACAGGTACAAAAGAGGCATGTTAGATTTGGTGAGTGTTTAAATGAACAAATGTAATTTATAATATATATAACTTAGGCATTTATTATTTTGTAAAGTGGCTATTAGTTTCTTCCAAAGAGCCAAAAGGCCTTTATTTAATAATAATTATTTTCACTTCAGGAATCGCCTGTACTACCATAATTGTCTTAATGTTGTTAGTCGAAATCATCAGATATTTAGACAATTAAATGTTGAAATATATTTCGACATAATATTATTTTTGTTGAAATGTAAAAATTCTAAATTTGACTAAATGTTTAAATGGATCACTAAATATCTAAATTAGCGATTATTTAGAAGTTACAACAAAATCCATGTATTTATATACATAATGGCACATACATGATACAATAGATAAATGCTACTTTAAGGAAATGCTTAAAGCTGGTTCATCATGAAATTTAATTAAAAAACTATTAATGTTAAGGTTAGGTCAGTTTAGAACTTGTATAGGCTATTATAAAAAAAATATTATTCCTTAAACCATTTCTCCTGCAAATTTGCTCTGAAATTTTTTTTTAAATATAAAAACTTGATAATCTTGGTATCTAATAATTAAAAATTTAAGGATTTTGATACTATTCGATTTGTTTTAATGAGACAGTTCGAATAGTGTCAAAACCATCAAATTCTGATTACTAGTTCATGAGTTATTTGCAAAAAAGAACTATTTGCAGTGCAGTTTTAAAGTACTGAACTGCGCCACAAATAGTTTTTTTTAAATATCTTATAATTAAGTAATTGGAATTTGGTGATTTGATATCGTTCGAACTGTCTTATCAAGACGAATCAAATGGTATCAAAATTAGTAAATTTTAACCTTTAGATACTGAGATAATTAAGTTTTTATAAACTTGTTTTAAATGATAATATCTCATGATCTGATGACCGAAATTTGACAATTTTAGTACCATTTAATTTGCCTTGATTAGGTGGTTCAAAAAATACCAAAATCACCAAATTCTGATTGCTATATCGCAAGATACAACAAAATTTGTCAAAAATCACAAGATTATAAATCTGTGCAGATCTATTCTATATTTATTTGCTATATTAAGATGGGTACCCTTATCATTATGTCAATCAAATTCTGGGCTAAAGATCACTTCTGATTATAAATTTTGTAGATCAGATCCAATAAAATTACAAGATCTTGTGTAATAAAACAAATGTAAAAAATATAAGAAAATGCAAGAAATTGTAAATAATGTGAAATTTTACTATGCCAACTAACTTCTGACCTTAAAAAAAAGTTTTCAGTACAAAATTTTAGTTATAAAAAGCATTTTTATATACTAAATATATAGAAATTTTTAATATATTATGATTCAAAATTTTAGGCCGAAAGTAATCTTTAGCCCAAAATTTGCTTGCCATAAAAATACTCTATTAAGACCTGCATTTATTTAATAATATAGTATAATAATTTGAGATAATATTATATTAGTACAGTGATAATTTTTTTGATCAGAGAATTAAAAAAATTATTGCTATACCATGTGATATATTTCAGAATTATTATACTATATTAGTATTATAGTACAGTAGTCATTGATTATAAATTATTTTTTTTAAAACCTCTTTAATTCATATAGTGCAATATAGATGACATATACATCATGCAATATAACAAGTATGAATGACAAAATAAAAAGAAAATAATTTATAATACAGTATATATAGATTATATCTACTAACTAGAGTTGGGATTTCACGGCCTAGTGGTCTAGGCACCCAACCCTCTATGAGCGGGTTTCGGGTTCAGGTCCTAGTAGGTACATTTACCTACAAATATTTTGAAGTATCTGCCATGGGAAGTCCAAGTGAATACAAGTCTGGATTAGGAATTTCCGGAAGGAGGTCTGTTGTAGAGTAGTTGGCACTATGTGTAACAGTGGTTGTTACAGAAAGTTCTATTACACAAAGGTTGTGCATGTAAATTCGCGATTGGCAAGGTAGCACCAACAACCTCTAAGGCAGCATTGAGGATCTTGTTTGGGGATAACCGGGCGGTAACCAGAATTGAAAAGTGGTGAGAAATGTAGTAAATACAAAGAGACCTGTGGTAAAGAATTGGCCTTACCAGATTTGAAACACCTCTGACATATATGGAACTCACCGGCCAATAAGAAGTTGAAGCATGGAGGCGTGTATGTGTTAATAGACCTAACAGGCTCTTGTCGTACCCATATGGGAGCTTTTGGCATTAAGAGAACTTGGGACCACCAATATAGGTAAAGCTGGTGTAAGCATATGTAGTAGTAACTGGAGACTACAACTGCCGAGAATCACCATAAAAAGAAACAATGATGCACCTGTTACCTCTGAGCCTCATGATGCTCTCAAACTATACTGACTACTAGAAGCATTTGCAAAACATGTCTGGGCAGCCTTGTCACCATATTGAAAAGTACAGTCGTTAGTACAGACCTAATTGGATATGTTAAGACCTGGGTTCTAAAAGTTGCAGGAAACCAGCTAGTTATAGCAGCATGCAGGCTTGAGATACTTACCTGTTTGGGTAGAGGCAGCTGCATGGCTTGAGATACGAACTCCTGGAAGTA
>CAJVPY010003988.1:0-13226 GCA_910591965.1 Dentiscutata erythropus
TAAAATTATTATAAAATTATTATAAGGTACAATTTTAATAATTGTATTAATATCATTAAGATGATCTTAACTCTATTAAAAAAAATAGCTAGTTTCTGTAAAGTTCCTTCTTAGTTATTGCTAGAACTAATTCTTATCTTTCTTTCTTTTAATAGTATGCCTATCTGGTGGTTTCTTCTTCTTTTTCTTCTTTTTTGTCTTTTCATAAAATCTTCTTTTATCTTTTGGCACAATTCTATTCTCCTTCTCCCATTTCTGTACTAATTTGCATCTTGGAACCCAAATTCTCTTGTAGACTTCCTTTATCCAATTCTTCCAAAATCTTTCTAAAAATCACTTTGTTTGGTTGTTCAAGTTGAAAAGAGATCTCAACTCGTCAAAGTTTTCTTTTGTAATTAAGCCTCTAATTCATCTTTCTTTTCTGCACATTTCATCAACTTGCAATCCTTTTTCTAGCATTATTAGAACTTCTTCTTTAATTTTTCCCAAGCTCTCTATATTTTTAATTTATGCAGATTGTTTCTACCATCTGCCTCTCTAAAGTGCAGAGTTAGCTTGCAACTTACCAAGTGTTCTATATTTTCTTTTTTATATATATATATATGACACATTTGTCTGTCTTGTAAGTTTTGGGCCTTCTTTGATTAAGTTTCTTGAACACTGGGAGCATATTGTTCATACACTTTATTTCAAAGAGCTATAGTATATTTGACTTGAAGGTGTGATTTTGTTGCTTGGTTTCACTTCTCATTATGTTGTGCAGGATAAACTATAATTGAGTATATTTTCTTTCTTGATGTGTTTCATCATGCATATTGTATGTAAAAGTCCACTCTGCCTTAATTAGTACTCTCTCTATCATTTTGACAAAAGAACAGATTGGCTTTTCAACTAATTCATCTTCCCACGTGTATCTTATTTTAAGATTTTTTGTATATAGTAGTTTTGGAGTTAAGTATTCTGTTGACTTGGCACCTTCTTTTGCTTTCAAATCTGCTAGCTCATTAAAAATATTGTCTGAGTAACCCTTGATCTTGATGAGATGTATATTTAACTCCTTTGTCTTGATTAGCTCTACAATTGTTGTTAACAAACCACTATTCTTAATCTTTAGCCAAGGTCTTATCTTGTTCATTTTTAGGCCTTTTTTGATTGCTAAAATTGCTGCCATACTATCTGTTCTTATCTCCACACTTCTTCTACAAGGTACAGTTAGTAAAGCAAGAAGAATTGCCACTATCTCTGCTCTTGTAGATAAGAACTATTTCTTTGTTGCATATGAAATTTAGTGCACTATATATCCTGTTTCTAAAATTTGAATTGCCCAACAACTTATTATTAATTTTTTTTCATCCTCCGCAGGTCTGAGTGAGCCATCAGTATAAAAGAATAAACTATTTAGTTCTTTATTTTGCTCTAAACTCTCTATTATTTTACTTCTAATTACGGCACTTTTAACTATTCTATTGATTAAACCTAACTCCCAACATTCACAAACTATCTCTATACTAACTACTTTTTTTATTTTTTTTAACTCTTTTGCCTTACCAAGTATTTTTTTTCATTTTTTCTAAACGCTTTTTCTATGATTTTTTCTATATGAAGAGGTTTATTTGCATCCTTTCTCCAACAAACCCATTCTCTTACTCTTTTGTCATTGCATACTTCTTTTATCTCAATGTTAGGAGCATTACTATTATTTCTTTACATTTGTATCTGTTTTTGACATTTCTTGATCTGAGGTCTTCTAAAATCTCTTTCTCTAATTTAGCAAACCAGCCTGGTTTTTTTTCTTTTAGACCCGCACATGTGCTAACTTAAATTAACTCCAAGTATATATTGTTTTACTATTTTTTGCAATAAGTTGTAATACTACTATTAGGCCCAGGCCACTTGCTTTTGTTTTCAAATAAGCTATATTTAAATGTTTGAGGACATATGCAATCTCCTCATCATTTACTGTTTGTATGGGTCTAAATTCCAGCTTCTAGTAATCTCATTTTTTTTTATAACAAAACCCAAAGCATGTGCTTGTTACAAAATATTTATCTCCAGATTATAATCTTTCATTTCTCTCTTTTTAGTATGGGTTGATTTGTTAAGATGCACTTTGTTGAGCCTGCTCTTATCTGATCTTGCTTGAGCCTTCCTTTCTTGTTGTCGATTCTTCTAGAAAATCTGGTGTGTTAAGTCTAACTAGCAACTCTGATATATAATGCTCCATATATCTATTCTAAAGGCTTTTGAGGGCTGTTGTCTCTGGATATTTTGTTATTATGTTGGCTATTGTAGAAGGGATCAACATTTTCCATTTGATCAAAAGGATTATTAGCTAATATATTCTTTCACATTGTGCCTTGGTCAAACACAAAATTATTAGTCTATACTCCAAGGTGGGTATAAGAATTGCATTGTTTACATATATAATCTGACTAAAAGATATTTGTTTGTGTTTTAGTAGATCTGAAATCTTGTCTACTATGCTTCTTGCTTTGAAAATGTCTAACCTCTTTTGATTTTTAATTAACATTCAAACCTTTAAAAATTTTGTAGTTTCTTTGGATCTTTCGTTATAATTTTTGTTCTTGGATTTCTCATCCAGATTGAAAGATCTTTTACCTGATTTCTTTTACCTGATTTCAAAACTACTAGTTCAGTTTTGTTAGGATTTATTTCAATGTCATTTAGCTTGTAAATTCTTGTGCAATGTTAATCGTACTCTGCATATTTTCTTAACTATCTGTTAAACAGGTTGTATCATTTGCGTATGCCAGTACACCAACTCTAATATTGTTGACTCCTGATTTCATAAAGGATTCTGTGTTTTGCATTTTATAGCCAAGTTTGGCTCATTGTACTCTACATAACAAAGGATTATAAAAAATCCTCCAGACCAAAGGGGAAAGTATCTTCCCTTGATTTATACCATCCCCTGTTTTTATAAAATCTGTATTTCCAAACTCTGTCATAATACTAAGCTGCCTGTTCTCATATAACTCTAGTATTATCTTAATTATTTTTGCTGAAATTTTAATTCTTTCTAAAGCTTTCTTTAATGAGACCATACTAACTAAATCAAAGGCTTTTTTTATATCTTGAAATATAACCCATAGCTCTCTTTTCTTTTCTATAGCCTCTTATATTACATTGTTCATTACATGTATAGAGGTCAATATACTTTCTCTGGACAGGCCTGTGAAGTTTGCTCTCTTCAATATACTATTTTTGCTTAGAATTTTATTCAACCTCAACTAAAGCATTTGTGTTAGAACTTTTTTACACATTTTTAATAACACTATAGGTCTCGTGTTACTTAGGTTGTACTCCCAGAAGCTATTTTTGAGATTAGATATATTTGTCTGAGTTTCCACTTGTCTGAGAACTTGCTTTGTTCAAGAATTACATTTAACAAACTTAAAATTCTCTTAATCACTTTGGGTAATAATTTCTTAAAAAGAATGTATTCAATTTTCAAAATCTCAGGTAATGTATCATTTTTAGTTTTACTCAAAGCTTGTGATCATTCTTCTAATGTGAAAGGAGCTGTAATCTCTACATACACCCAGAGTCGATTTCTTCTTTTGGCTTGTATTCTTCCTTCCACTCTGCTTTTATTTCCTTAAATTTTTGTTTTCTTTTTCTGAATTGTTCTTCGAAATGAGAAATTACTTGACGTTTTGCACCTTCTTTATCATTAATCAATTTTAGGTTGTGAACTCTAGAATTTTCTCCTACCAGTACTCTGTCAATTGTAACCTTATTGTATAGTCTATTTAGAAGGCTTTAGAGTATTCTCTTTTCGTTTTTTTTCATCATACTGAATTTTAATTATATTTTTTCATGAATTTCTCTCTTATTTTTTTTACTTTCTTCTTCACTTGCTTTCTTTCTTAAGATTTTATCTCAGTTTTTTAATTCTACTAGTTGGATTTGATTCTACCACTCTGGCAAATATGTAATCTGTATTTGATGCTGCTAGTTTATTTCATTAATTCTTATGTTTAAGCTTTTTTTCTTATCAAGATTGATTTTTTCCCTGGACTTTTCTTGCTTCTTTTTTGTAACTGATATAAATTTTATTTCTCTTTATATTTCTGACTTTGGAATCGATTTTCTTTCTTGTGCTTTAGTTTTCCTAACACTAATCCAGGATATATGTTCTAATGCTGCACTCATTATTGAGCTGCTAATTTTGTCACATTCATCATTAATGGCTATAAATGTAGTATATGATGAGGTTTCTACAATTCTAACTTGTTTTTTTGCAGAAAGGGAGTGCTCTACACATGAGCTATAAGCCTCCCAATCTTCTGGTGCTGTGTTATGATATAGAAAAACTTTTTTAGTTAGTTTTTCTTGCTTTTTTCTGCTAAGTTTTCTATATCCATGTATTTTACTCAGATCTAATTTTGCATACACCATTTTGTGATCGCTGCCTGTTATTAAATTAATATCTTTAATTAAAGCTTTATTAAAAAAAATGCTCAGCTCTTCTCCAATCCATATATAATCAATTCTCGAAGCTACTTCATCTTTTTGCCATATATACTCCTTTTCATGTGGGTTCAAATATTTAAAAGAATCTATCATTTCTCTATTTCTAAGCCATTCTAAAAGAGTTTTCCCTAAATCCTGATTTTTGCAACTTGTATTATTAGTATCTAATCTTGTGTTACTCACTGCATTAAAATCTCCAAATATGTACGTATATGTGTCGATTTTATTCTTACATATTTCTTGTATTACTTTATATTGTACTTCTTTGTTAGTTTTTTTATCTGCTAGTAGCAAATAAATTATCCATATCTAAAAAATTGCTTTTTTAAAGAAAAACTTTAACTTTAATACATATGGATTGTACTTTCTAACTGCAGCTAAATATTTTGTCCATTTTTGACTAACTAAAGCCCCTACTCCTAAGCTCTTTGCCTTATCTATTTCTTTTATTAACCAGAAGTCTAAATACCCCTCCTGTTTCATGTTTAACTATTTACCTTCTATCTCATTTATATTAGATTCTACAATTCCAATAATGTCTAAACTCTCTTCTTTCTCTAAAATTGTAGACTCTTTAATTTTTGCCTATTTGTCTTTAGACTATTGATATTATAGAAACCTACTCTAAGCCAATCGAAATTATTATTAATTATTGATTCTTTACATTGTTTATTTATTATGGGCTCTCTTAAAACAGAAGTGAGAATTTCTGTCTCGCCCAAGTTTGTTGCTGTGCTAGTGGTGCTTCTTAGAAGCGCATTGCAATTATTTATTCTATTGTTTTAAACTTTTGTTTCAAGTTTGCCAGGATTTCATCTAATCTAGATTCTTCTTGTATTGTAGATTTTTTACCTTTTCTATCAATAATTGGCAAACTGTTTAAGCCTGATACATGTTCTGATATTTGTGATAGATTTATATGATTTATACTAGAGAAGGGCTTTTTAATATTACTTCTGGCATATAGATTATTTCTTTTTCTCTCTATGAGAACTCTATTGGAGTTTATACCTTTTTTGGGCCTCTGATTTCTATCTTCTTGATATTTTCATGTGTGGTATTTACTGTTATCTGTGCTTCTCTTTGTCTCCTCCTTTTTTTCCTGATTTTTTTATTTTTATAAAAGCTACTTTCTCCAAATCTAGAGTTTTCATCTCATTTCAATCTAGTATTGTAGTAATATGGAGTTGTTGATTTTGCTTTTTGCAGATCTGACAATAACGTGAAATATACAAAAGCTGCTTCTCTCTAATTGCCATGTCTATTGTCTGGTATGTATACTATTTTTGCTAAGTTGATGAAGTAATGTTGCATCATATACATTATGTAGTACTCCTCTTAATATGAGCTTGAATTCATTTTTAAGTTCCAATTCTTTTAAATTAAATTTGTTACTTGTTACTCTTGCTGTTTTTCCTGCTTCGTAATGAATTGCTTATACATTCTGAAGACTATGTCTTTTTTCTTTATTTGTACATCCAACTTTAACATATGCAGCTTTTTTATACTCTGTTATAGTGCACTATTCGATATTCACTAAAACTCTATACTATTTTAAGCATCTTCTTATATTTTCTAATTTTGCTGATATAGGTAAATCCCAAATAGCTAAGGTTAACTCTTTGTTAGACACTTCTTTTTTGAAATCTATACATTCTTCCTTTAATAAAAACTCCTGCTTTGCATTATTACTAGATGCTTATATAGACTTGTGAATATCTTCGCTTCTATTCAATGTGGGACTATTTTCTACTTTGTTTTCTTTTTCTTTTAGTTTTTCTTTTTTCTTAACCATGCCTATCCATTCTTTAACTTCTTGTATCACATAGTCTTTTTGTCCAAATTCTGTATATACTAATGTTGCTTTGGATTCTGCACTCTCAGTATTATCATTCTTCAATATTTCAATCTCACTTTTATTAAGGTTCATTTCTGCTTGTCTTGTTAATACTACTTCTTCTTTTTTCTTAGAAATTAGGTCTTTCTCGTCATCTGCACATTCACGTTTCTTCTTTAAGTTTTCTTCATGAATGTTTGTTTTTTTTCCCTGTATATCGAGCTCCATTTTTGTCGAGGTACATAATATTTTTAATTTTTTTCCTTCACTCAGCTTGGTTCTTTCTTTCTTCATACTTGTTGTAATCTCAACTACTTTGCCAGTAAGCATCTGTTCTTCAATCGATAATTTTTTATCTTGGTTAACTTTGCATAGAGCCCATTTATAAATTTCTAATACACTACGAATTGTTGTTATAAATTCTGAATCTTTATATTCCAGATATTTTGCTACGGCATGATCTATATTTAATATGAATTTGCTTTGTTTTGCATACAATTCTTGTCACTTACTTTCTTGTACCCGAGCAATATCTTTCATTAATATTAGATCTATATGTTTACTATTTGGTATATTATACTTATATTAAGTGTAAGTTGTGTGATTTTATCCTTGAAGTTTCTAGAATAAAAGATTACTTTGTTATATGTGAATATGTGATGGTGAACATGTAGTTGTTTGTTTTGTTTTTTCACAAAAATGTTTGTTTTGTTGCTTTATTTTCTAGTAGTATTATTTTTGTTTGTTGCTTGCCTAATTTGTACATATTTGTTTTTTTCTGTGATGATCAATCTGCAGAACAGGGTAAACACAAATTCCTAAGAATTCTAAAAAAATTTAAAAAATTTTTCTAAAAATTTTAGTTTTTCTAAATATAATGAGCCCTGGTTGTTGAAAAGCAAAACTATTCTATGTAGCTATAGTTGATTTTTCTTGCTTTATCCTTTTCCTTAGGGCTGCTTTAGTTGATAATTTCATACTATAGTGACTTTTTTGCAAAGTTTCTTTAGCTCTGGATTTGGTTGCAGTGATCGATGGGAAAAGTTTTTTAAATTTACTATAATATTGACATAATATCTACATCATAAATTAAATATATTTTTGAATTTGTTCAATTTTTATTTACTATATAATATTGATATAATTTCTACATCTAAAAAATTACTATAATAAATATAATACCTGTTCTACGTACAAATAATTTTATTATAACATTATTAAAATTTTGATGAACACTTAATTTGTATAAAAGTTTATGGAAAAGATTGTTCTTGTCAATCAATAAAACTTGACAAGGAATCTAAAAAGGTTCTAGATATCAAATTAGCTTTTATAGTAAATATTTACATAAATAGGTGCTAGTATTAAAAAAGTTAGATACAATTAAGAATTCATTGATTGAACTAAAAATTCAACTAAAGTCAAGATTCCAAAAAATTATATCTTAATTAATATATCAAAAATGCGCGATCAACGCAATCAAAGTGAAATAGTAGATTTAACAATTAAGAATTCTCTAGAATCTTTATTATCTATGACAAATACTTTTAAGTTATCTGACTTGTCTGAAGTGACTACAACTGATTCAAAAATTAATTGGATATTATTAACATAAAAGAACTTGAATCAGAAGCTATTAATATGAAAGAGCCTTTTATAAAATTGTTAAAAGTTCACAAAATAAAAATATAAAATATTACCTTTTTGTGTATATATATATAGCTCTCCAAATTGTTGTAAGACTAATATTATGTCCCAACCAAAGTTTCATCTCAAATTGTAATTTATACAAGTACTAGTCAAAGTTTTTCTTTCATTAAAACTTGAATTTATATTATTCATGTTTAAAGAAAGTGATTTTTCCGAAAGTGATGGAAGTTTTTCAATACAACTATATTTTTGAAAATACACAAGAACCCCCTTATAGAAGACCTGCTAACACCTAAGAATTTTGCAATTTTTCAAGTTAATAAACCTTCTAATTTTTTTCAATAATTTGCCAGTAAATATAGTTTGAAAATATCATATTTTTTGAATTCAACAAGAAATGTGCATAATTTTTTATTTATATTAACCACCTGATTTTAAATTGCATATATATTATAGTATTATATTGAATTTATTATGCTGAAAAAATTACTAGCTAAAAAATTTTTTGGCTAATTTTTTTATAGGTGTCCTAGGAATAATATAAAATTTTTAAATAAATTCAAAATATTGTGATTTTAGTTGCACCCTAATCACAGATATAAATAGTGATCATCAATTGCACTTAATCATTGATTTTTTTTTCTTTTGCTTTTTTGTTTTTATTTCAATCATATTAATTTTTTTATTTATTTTTTTTTATCAATAGTTATATTGTTATGTGATCTATTCATTGTTAGGGAGCTTCCGGAAATAAGGTGATTTGCATTTATTATATAATATTACTCACCCACCTACACCTGATAAATGATATATCATATAAAATTTTTCTAATACTATATATATATATTATATAACCTGATAGTTCTGCTAACCCACCCACCCACTTGATTTCTGGAAGCTCCCTTATTGAAGCTATTTTTTATAATTTGGTGTCATTATTCATTTTCGCTAGTATACTAAAATGATGCCAGCTATGAAGATCTGTGAACTAGTATAAAAAGTACTAGTTTAACTTGCTGTCTTTTTTTGTTAGTTTTTCATTTTGCTACATTTTCTTTTTTGTAGATCTTGTTTCACTGGACTTGGGTACAGAAAATGGTTCCAGGAATGTAATTCAGAATGGTAATTCAGAATGTAAACTGATATAAAAAGGTAAGTGTCAGTTCTAGTTGCTTGGCTTTTTTTTTTTGTATTATTTCTTTATTAAACTACTATTTTTTCTCTTGTAGGTTTGTATTCTGCTTGGCTTAGGTACAGAAAATAGTGCTGAGAATAGTGATTTAGAATATGAACTGATATAAAAAGATAAGTGTTAGTTCTAGTTGCTTTGTCTTTTTTTCCTGTATTGTTTTTCATTCTACTAACGTTTCCTCTCTTGTAAATTCATATTTGCTAGGCTTGGGTACAGAAAATCAGAGAGAAAAATTCAGAGTCAAAATTTAGTGCACGTTGTGCACCAAATTTTAAACTTAGTGTGTACAAAGTTTGCTACAGCAGAACAGGATTAACTATATCGTATACATTGTTTTAAAATTATTATTAAAAAATTACATGCGCTTTGTGTACAATATTATATTTTTTTTGTATACAAAAAAAATTTTATGTGCATACATTGAATTTTTCTCCCTGCAGAAAATGGTGCCGGGAATGTGATTTGAAATAGTAATTCAGAATGTAAACTGATATAAAAAAGTAAATGTCAGTTTTAGTTGCTTTGGCTTTTTTTTCTTGTATTATTTTTTCATTCTACTATCGTTTTCTCTTTTGTAAGTTCATATTTTGCTTGGCTGAGTACAGAAAATAGCACCAGAAATGTGATTCAAAATAGTGATTAGAAACGTGAACTGATATAAAAAGGTAAGTATTAGTTCTAGTTGCTTTGGCTTTTTTTTTTCTTATGTTATTTTTTGTTCTACCCATTTTTTTTTGTATTTCACTTGGCTTGAGTATAGAAAATGATGCCAGAAATGTGATTCAGAATAGTGTTTTGGAATGTAAACTGATATAAAAAGGTAAGTGTCAGTTCTAATTGCTTTGGCTTTTTTTTTCTCATATTATTTCTTCATTTTACTACTGTTTTCTCTCTTGTAGATTTGTATTTCACTTGGCTTGGGTACAGAAAATAGCGCCAGGAATGTAATTCGGAATAGTAATTCAGAATGTGACTGATATAAAAAGGTAAGTGTCAGTTCTAGTTGCCTTGGCTTTTTTTTCTCGTGTTATTTTATTGTTCTACTACCATTTTCTTTCTTGTAGATTCATATTTTGCTGGGCTTGGGTACAGAAAAAAGTACCAGGAAAGTAATTCAGAATAGTGATTCAGAACGTAAACTGACATAAAAAGGTAAGTATCAGTTCTAGTTACTTTGGCTTTTTTTTCTTGTATTATTTCTTTGTTCTACTACCATTTTTTCTCTTGTAGGTTTATATTTCGCTTAGCTAGAATATAGAAAATGGTACCAAGAATGTGATTCGGAATAGTAATTTGGAATATTAACTGACATAAAAGGATATATGCTAGCTTTGTCATTCTGCTAATGTTTTCTCTTTGTAAATTCTATTTCCATTTGGCTTGGATACAAAAAATGGCACTGGGATTGTAATTTGAAATAGTGATTCAGAATATGAACTGATATAAAAAGATATGTCAGGTTTAGTTGCTTTGTTTTTTTTTTCTTGTGTTATTTTTCGTTCTACTATGGTTTTCTCTCTTGTAGGTTAATATTTTACTGGGCTTGAATATAAAAAATAGTGCTAGAAATAATAATTCAGATAATTGGTATTAGGCACAAATTACAAATGAATATTAGGTGTGACTTGTCTTTATAAAGCACAAGAATAGTATAGAGCTGTGTGTGTAATAAATATATAATAAATATGTAATAAATATGCAATAAATAAATATAATAAATAGGTTTAGACCATAGATAAAAAACTAGGCTTGTCTATCTGACACTTTTAGTTAGTCTAAGTTCTTATTTTTAGCACTAGACTTAAAATATAAAACCTTTTTCAATTATGTAAAAAGTTTTCATTAAGTTTAATAAAGATAAGAGCATGGTCTCACCTTTAACATTAAAAAAAAATAAATAAATAAATATAATAAAAAAATTTAATAAAAAAATTTTATATGTAATTATATTTTGTAAATTGTGTACTGTATAATTTTGAATTTAAAAAATTATTGTAAAATTTTTCAAAAATTTAATAAAAAAATTTTATATGTAATTATATTGCAAATTATATACTGTATAATTTCGAATTTAGTAATTATTGCAAAATATTTCAAAATTTATTACAGATATTTTGAAATATTTCGAAATTTATTGCAAATATTTTGAAATATTTCAAAATTTATTGCAGATATTTCAAAATATTTCAAAATTTATTGCAGATATTTTGAAATATTTTGAAATTTATTACAAATAAATTCTGTAATATTTTGAATTAAAAATTCTGAAATATGATGTGTTATTCATAATTATTTCGAAATATTTAGGGCTATAATAACTTTCGTAAGTTTTCATTTATATATTTTGCTGATGTGAGATATTAATCCTTAAATAATATTTATAAAAGCTTAATAATCTTGATACTAATAATCAAAACTTGTAATTTTGGCACCATTCAATTTGTCTTGATAAGACAGTTTAAATGGTACCAAACTGGCAAATTTTATTTACTAGTTCATAAGATATCCATAAAAAGATCTGCTGCACAGAAAATTTTTTTTAACTTTCTGTATTATTATTAGAAATCGAAACACAGGTAGTGTCTTTATTTATTGTCTTATTATCATAGAAAATTTAAGTTATACACTTTAATGCTACATATATTACCTGTAGAGCAACCCTCCAGGTGTTCTCTAATCCTCCTGTGTTATGTGTTGCCAAGTTTACCACTTTTGTGGTATCCTGGGTTCCTGGTCTTATGGTATAGGACTCTAACATTGCAGTAATCTGCAGTTTCTTAACATGGCCTTATTAATTTTCTATTTAGTTCTATAGTTTTAGTTATCTAGTCCTCCTAATTTCTGTACTTAGACCTTGTATTACTCTTTATTCATCACCTGCCTAACATCAAACCCCTTCATTTCAGTGTTTTCAGAATTTAGCACTTAAGCCACTTTCTATATATCTTCATATTCACTAGTATTTTCTTTTATGGCTATATTACTCAAGATTACTGGATGCCTGTTTGGAAAGCAAGTACCTTCTGCAGAGAACCCTAGGTCTTTTCTTTTTTTGGAATACTATGATTTGTGGTTTGAAGTAGAGGTTTCTTATATTAATGATTTTCTTTATATCAGATTTCTTTTCCTTTTTAGATATTGTATGATCTTTCTGTAGCTATGTCTACAACTTATTACTAGCCATGGTCTGGCAGAGATCAATTTCTCCTGTAGGTTTTGAACTCGCAATCTTGTACTTGAGACCTGAGAGCATTAACTACTGTGCTATCAACCCACATGTCTACAAAAATTTTGCACAGAATGACAGTTAAAAATATTTACAGATATCTTATAATCTAATAATCAGAATTTGATAATATTGGTATTGTTCAAACTTTCTTATCAAGAAGAATCAAATAGTACTAAAATGACCAAATTTTAACTACAAGTTATCATAATAGTTCAGCTTTTATAAATATTATTCAAATTTCAATATCATGTGATATAGCAATTAGAATTTAATAATTTGAGTAATATTTAATCCATTTTAATGAGACAAATAGAATGGTACCAAAATTCTTAAATTCTAATTACTAGATCATGAGTTATTATAAAATTTATAAAAATTTCTATAAAATAAATTTTTAATAATCTAATACTTTTGTAATTAAATTTTAATGATTTGGTTGAGTTCATTAGAATTATTTTATCAAAGTGATTATTTAGTAGTAGAATCATTTAAAATAAACCATTCTATTAAAAGTTATCTAATTTTAAAAAATACAAATTTTAATAGTAATTCTAAAAATATAAACAGTATCTAAATTATTTTAACAGATATTATGAATAATAAATAATATAAAAAAATACTAAATTTATATAGCTATATTATATTTAATATCAAAAAGTAATAAAATTCTTTTTTTAGTGTTCCTATGAACCGAACTGAAACCGAACTTTGGTCAAGTTCAGGTTCAGGTTCAGTTCAATCATATTCAATATTGAACCTTCAAGTGAGGTTCATGTTCAGTTCAGTTCAGTATTGAACTTTTAAGTCAAGTTCATGTTCAG
>CAJVPY010003989.1:0-13226 GCA_910591965.1 Dentiscutata erythropus
CATATCATGCATATTGCAATAAATAATAAATTCTGTAAAGAATCTTTAACAGTAATTTGATTAAACAAATAAGATGGGTGGCGCAAAGCACCACCCATCGAACTAGTATATATATAAAATAAAATTTTAATTTTTTCAAAAAGGGCACTCAGCCGGGTAATGAGAAACAATTATATTTGTTTGCACGGCCTAATATTTTTAATATAATTATTTATAGTTTTTAAGCAATTTCTCAAGAACTACTAATCCAGATTGGCTGAAATTCTAATATGTTGTAGTCTAACTCCAGTAAAAATTTTATCCAATTTGGATTGGTAGTTGTGGAGAAAATTACAGCCGGAGGTAATAAAAATCTCAATTTATATATAATATATATATAGTATACTATATATTGTATTATAAATTGAGTTATATTACCTCCGGCTGTGATTTTCTCTACAACTACCAGTCCAAATTGGATAAACTTTTTACCGGAGATAGGAGTGATATTGGGCTACAACATATTAAAATTTTAGCCTATTTGGATTAGTGGTTTTTGGGAAATTGTTTAAAAACTATAAATAAATTTTTTAATATAATTACTTATAGTTTCTAAGCAATTTCTCAAGAACCATAATCCAAATTGGCTAAAATTTTAATATGTTGTAGCCCAATATCACTTCTATCTTTAGTAAAATTTTTATCCAATTTGATTGGTAGGTGTAGAGAAAATTACAGCCGGAGGTAATATAAATTTCAATTTATAATACATTCTTCCATATAATTACACAGTTGGGCACATAATAACTTTTTTTAAAAATGTGCTTATAGAGGGGTTGTGCTTATATAGAGGTTTTTTTCTTATAAATTAAATTATAGTTTGGCCTAAATAAAAATGTGATTACATATGATGTGATTATATGAGAGATGACTATATGAAGAGATGACTGTATAATATATATATATATTGTATATATTGTATTATAAATTGAAATTTATATTATCTCTGGCTGTGATTTTCTCCACAACTACCAATCCAAATTGGATTAAATTTTTACTGGAAAAGAAGTGATATTGGGCTACAACATATTAATTGATGATCCACCAGTCACCTGAAGAATTATCATAGTAAAATGTGACTCAGATTACTATATAAATTTACTATAGTGCAAATATGGCAATCGCCCAAGGTAAACTTTTTTCATACTAAGTTAATCACTTTTCTTGCTTAAAAGACTTTTGTAAAGCTTGTCAAAACGCATCTAATAGTAGTTAGAACGTCAAAATCAGCCTGGTGGGTGCTAAGATATCTTTAAAAAACCTCTTTTTTACTATATAAATTTCTTTGCAAAGAAATTTACATAGTAAAAGAAAGGTTTTTTAAAAATATCTCAGCACCTACAGGCTGATTTTGACATTCTAACTACTATTAGATTCGTTTTGACAAGCTTTACAAAAGTCTCTTAAGCAAGAAAGGTGGTTAACTTAGTATGAAAAAAAGTTTCTCTTGGACGATCACCATATTCGCACTATAGTAAATTTATATAGTAATCTGAGTCACATTTTACTATAATTATTCTTCAGGTGACTGGTGGATTATCAATTAAAATTTCAGCCAATTTTGATGAGTAGTTCTTGAGAAATTGCTTAAAAACTATAAATAATTATATTAAAAAAATTACTTATAGTTTTTAAGCAATTTCTTAATAACTACTAATCCAAATTGGCTAAAATTTTAATATATTGTAGCCCAATATCACTTTTATCTCTGGTAATAATTTTATCTAATTTTATTTAGTAGTTGTAGAGAAAATCATAGCTGGAGGTTAATAAAAATATGATTTTTATATTTTTAATTAAAAAAATTTTATATAGTTTTAGTATTGGGCAATTTTAATTGGCTGACAATACTATATTATATAGCACCTAATAACTCCTTTGACCCCTCCCCCCCTAAAATATCAGGTGATAAATGTCTATACCCTAATAAAGTTAATTGTTATTTGTGGAATCTTGATTCTTTGCAGAGCGAGACAAAGCATTTTTAGCCCTCTTGAGTCAAAGACTTTTTTCATGTTCTGGAACAGGAGCCACAGTTCTTTTTTCTTCTCCTTTGCCTCTTCTATAAGGCAGTTTATAAGTTGTACTGGTGCCATAGTACGCTCTCCTAGAAGGCCTGCAAAGTTTTTTCTTTTTAGAATTTTCTTTTTCCAAAGGACTTTTGTTAACCTGTTCGTTAGAACTCTAACTACCATTTTTCTAAATGCTTCTAGCAAGAGGATTGGCTGCATGTTATTTAGATTAAAACACCAGTCTTTAGTCTTGGGTTTAGGGTATAGGATCCCTAATTTCCACTTTTTTGGCATGCTACCTTCTTTAAAGCACCTTGAGGCAAGATTTATGAAGACCTGTCTTGTGTTTGTGCTTATTCTTTTAATCAGGGAATATGTAATACCTGATGTTCCTGGGGCTGACTTGGTTTTCACTTGGTCTAATGCTTGCTCCCATTCAGCCAGACTTATGCTATCCGCAATATTGTTGTACTATGTTTCTTTGATATCTTCTTGTGGGGTATACTGATTTCTTTACCTTGGTGTTAGGGCCTCAAACTGTATTATATTTCTCTTGCAGAACTGCTTTTTAAAATGTTCTCTAACTTCTTTAAGTATCTCATCTGGCTCTTGCACTAACTCACTCTCCTTTTCTATACATTTCACAATTCTATCTATTCTGATCTGTCTATATGGTTGGTTGAGTAGACTGTTTAGCATTTTCCACTAGTTGGATACAATTAAGCTGTATCTCTTTTCTATATTCTTTCTAATTTTTATCTTTTCTATTTTTTTAACTTTTTGACGCCATTCCTTGTGCAAATCTTTGCCCAGTTCTTCAGACCTTCTTTACTTAGTAGATCAACTTCTGTTTCTGTCTCTAGTTCGACCCAGTTCTTTATATGTGCTAAAGTGGCTAGAATCTTATTCTCTTTGTTATTTTGTAGTGGTCTCTTCTTGATTTTTAAAAACCTCTATTACATACTCTTACAGCCAACCTAAGCGCTCTTACTTCTTTGTTTTCTCTACTACTTTGTGATACTTCGGGCGTCTTTTTCTTTCTCAGAAGACTTTTGTTTGCTGCTAGTATGATGCATTTCTCTATTATGTCTCATTTATCATCTATACTAGTTGGCCTACATTTGCACCACTGATTTTTAAGTCTTTTCTCCAAATTCTTTTTGTAGTTGCTCCAATCCTCTTCTGATGCCTTTTCAATTTCTATATTAACTCTTTTGCATTTTTCTCGTCTTCTTTTGGCTGTATTTGTTTTTTTTTAGTTCTAGCTCTGTGATAATTTTTGCACGCAGTAGTTTGTAGTCACTTATTGTGCATGTGTCTATATCCTTTACCTTCAGCTGACCACATTGTACTTCCAACTATTTGATACCTACATGTAGTCAATTTTTGACTTACTGTTTCCGTTTGACCATGTAGGTATTTGTGTGGCTTCGTATATGTTAAAGAGATTTTTTTCCTTAAGCAGGACTAAAATTTTCTTCTTTGTTTGATGTTTTGCATATGACTCAAAGGAGCTTGTAGTTGTCAAATTCGCTGTGTTGGTGTTTAAATCTCCATAATTAAGAGATATTTTGGTTTTCTGCTTGGTCTTTCTAATATATCCTTTAAGAGATTAAGAACCTCTTCTTATCTTGCTATATTGTTTGGAGCAACATATAGAAAGATTATCTCTATCATAAGACATTTGAAATCTAGAACCAACTTTATATAGTAAGGATTGTCTCGAGTCAGGTGAGTGATGTGGTGCTACCAATACTTGTTAATTAAAACCCCGATATCTGATCCTTTTTTTTTGTTTTCTTCTGAGCTTGCCCAAAAGCTTTTATATTTGTCTATATTCTTGGTTGCCCATTTGCCTTCAATATTCTCTATATTAGTTTTAGCTAACCCTAAAATATCTATCTTTTTCTTTTCTGCATAATCTATTATCACTTTTAATTTATTTTTGTTATTCTTAATGCTATTTATATTATGAAACCCTATATTTAATAGCCCAAACTGGTCATATCCCTTTTCATAATTATCTGGTTCTTTAAGACTTTCTGGGCTCTGTGGAAGTTGGTTATCTGGGGTGTTTTCTGTTAACTCCCTTTATTTTCTTTTGTACACCCAGTCTTAGGTGTTGGTGCGCCTATAACGCCTTTTAGAAGCAATCCACAGGATGCCCCTGCAGTTCTCTATATAACTATGCATTTTGAGCTTCAAGCTTATCTAGCCTATTTAAAATTTGTGTCAAAGTGCTAAATATTGAGTCTTCTTTTTTTTTTCTTTCACTTCCTTGGTTTTATACTTCTTTTCTTCTTGTTGGTGTAGTGGCTAGATATTTCCTTTTTAATTAATGGTGCCCTTTCAGTGTTTAGGTCTGTATTATTACTTTCTTTGCTTTGTATAGCTCTTCTTTTATTACTAGTCTTTTCTTTTTCTTTTGCTGCCATTGAAGCTATTTCTATTTTCCTTTTCTCGGGTTTTTCTGCTTCGAGGTATTTGTTTTCTTCTAATTGGGCTGGTCTACACCATCTTCTATTTTGAGACTGCTCTATCTCTTTGTGAGGCCAGTTCTTGGTATAGCTTCTCTTATCCTGCTCTGCTATTAATAATTGCCACTCTAATATTTTATTAAAATAGTATATACTTGATCTTTGGGCTCGTATCATATCCTCTTCTTGCTCAAAATAGACGTAAGCTCTTATGCTTTGATTACCATTGCTATTGTTTATTGTTTGAGCTGCTTGTACCTTATACCTTCTTAATTGTCACAGTAGTAAGCTATCAAATGTTGTTTTTGGCACATTGTTAATTGTGCATCTAAACTTGTCTCTTTCTTCAAGCATAGCGTTGTATAATTTTCCCAAGGTAATTCTGTACATTTTTCTTGCCCTAATTGTACTGACCAGTATCTATTTAGTGAGTAGCTGCCTTTCTCTGTTTTTGGTACAACCCTTATATATATGGCTCTTTTTTCTCCCCAGGTCTTTTGCCATTCGAGGATAGATTTTGTCACATAATAATCGAGATACTGCTTAATGTCTTTTCTACTTATATTTCATGGAATATTCCAAATTGTGAGTAAAATGAGAAGCTCATTCGCGTGTTGCTGTGTAACTGCTTCTCTTTTGGGGGCTCAGATTTAGTTAAATATATCTTCTTGACTTTTTTGCTTTTTAGCTTGTCTCTTGTCTGCTTGTCTTTTTTCATATTCTGAGCTTTTTGAAATTAGCTCCTCGAGGCCATAGTCTGTTGTGCCTATCTCATTTTTTAGTAGTATCTCTTTCACCTCTACAGAGTTATTTTCTTCACTATTACTATTATTATCTTGTTCTTCAAGATTTCTTTTATGTGAGTTTTCTTGTTTTACTGCAAATGTACTGCCAATATTGTTACTATCTGCAATTGCCAGAGTGTTTCCTTCTTTTGAATTTATATAGCAGAAATCCATTATAACTAGGCCATCCTTACCCTAGACACATGTGTTTAGATGCATCTCAATATCTGTATAATGTCCCAGAAGTTTTCTCTCTTCCTCAGTCAAACTTTGCTTTCTGACCTTTTTGCTTTCTGCCCATTTAAACCTCTCAATTACGCTATGTACAACTGCAATTAGCTGAAGGTCACTTGTACCCAGGTATTCTGCAATATGTATATTTTCATTTCGCACTATTGTATGTTGTTTGTCATACAGTAGTCTTCTTTCTCTTTCTGTCTGTTTGAAAAACCCTCTAAAATTCTCTAAATTTGGCATTTTAAATCGCTGTTTGTGAGATTATGTGGCTTTGCTTTGTCATGTGATATGTGTGTAAATTACGTGTTTTTAAATGTATTTAAGAGTCTGTTGCTTTTATGTAGCCTGGTGATGTGTGTTTCACAAGTGATTTGCAATACAGAATCAATGACAATTCCCCAATTATAAGCTGAGATAAGTAAGTTTGGGTTAGAGCAAGTGTTGTTTTCCTTATTTTGCTCTGGTACTCTGTCAATTTTCTGTATTTTGTAACTTAATTTGGCTTGTCTCAGTGTTCTGTTTGTGGTTTCTACAAGTTTTGCTAGAGTATTTTCTTTTTTCTAGCTTCTGTTGTTTAGACACATCTACTAATAATAAAGTTGTATTGCTCGGTTTTTGAGTTCTTCTTGCTATTCTAATTGTTTATCTAAACTAAAACAGGCTGCTGCTTATGCTTTATTTACACTTTCTTTCATTTTTGTAAAGAAATATTGTTGTTTTTAACGTGTTTTGTGTCTTGCCTGTCTGTAAATTTTTGTGCCAAGTAATCGTCGGGGAGAGTGTATCCTGAGTATTATTGATTTTGATAATATATAAAATTTCATATAATAATAATAATAAGGCTTATAAAAATAGAGAAGGTGCAAAATATAATAGATTTTCTTTTTTAATAACCAGTTACAAACAACTAATTTTATTGGTATTACAAATGAAATAGCAGAACCTGGAATTAGAGAATTAATGATAAATTAATTATTAAAGAATATAGCAAACTTGAAAAAGTTATAAGGAATAATTGGCTATTACTAATTCTCTCAAATTGTTCAGACATATTTAATAAAAACTTACTATCAAAAGAGTTTTATGGGAGTATATATTTGTTTCATACCCAATTTTCTGCTAGTAAATCATATATAGCTTAAATAAGATTAATATTTTTTTCAATTTTGCATAAAACAAATTTCTCTTTTGTAGCTCATAACAAAATCTGTATTAATTTTTGAGTTGAAAGTTATAGATAGAGTAGGTTCAATAATTGCAAAATATATTATTGATATAAAAAAAATTTTGTTGATAGTAAAGGTCTATCTATGTAAAGAGACAAAATTTTTTAAATTCTAACAAGAATCATATATACTTTAATTTAATATAATGTAATAATGTATAACTGATTCTGTTAGATAAAGTTTATCCAAGTTGAATTTATTAGTGGTAAATATAAGTAAAACATATAACCATATAATGCGAGTTTCTGCATCATTACTCTATTTGAAAAAAATTAATAAATTCTACTTATATATTTTAAATTTTTACAATTATGTCTATGTATTTTATTTCTACAAATCATATAAATGATTATACAAAAATTTGCCAATTGCAATTTTAGAATAAATTGATAAAGATATAAAATAAAACAATAAATCTGATTCACACTTACCATTATGGTTCTTTTTCAGAATATTTCACCTCATGTTTAAGAAAATTTATCGTAAAAGTGACCTGGTAATAAAAGTTATTAATCAATTAATTATATAGAAACATCACCTATACTTAAGAGGTTTAATAGAACTCTTAGTGTATTGCAATATGGCAATAAGTAAGTTTTTTTGTGCCACATACTAAGCTTGAATACTATACCAAACCTCACATAATAGAACAAAAGTCAAGCAAGATATATGAATTGAGATACAGTAGGCTCCTATAAGAAGTTCTTACTATTATTGCACCCAAAAAACACACAACCACAACCCACACCTCTTGATATACTCGATTGGTAGAGGTGGTCTAGATTTGGCAAGGTAAAGCTAAATCTGGTATATTGTGGGGTTTAAACAATTGATTTTTTTATTTATTCAAGCACACACTTTTCTTTTATTAGCGGGCGAAACAAGCCCATATTTATAATAAATTTACATGCGGGGGAGCAGGGAGAACAAAGTCAAATTCTTTCTCTAAGCTAAGCCCAACACGCCACTCCACACATACCGTGCCATCAAAGCTTTGCCTTCTTCGTCTAAGCATTTAGCACTGCCCAAGCCTAAATCGGCTCTATCCTGATTCTTCTTTTCTTTGTAGCTTTTGCCACAATTTAACCATGTTTCAGCAATCCAGCCACCATTTCCTGGGAGCTTTAGTTCGGGTCTTCATCACGTTTTTAAGCTTCATGACGTCGAAACACTATCATGATCTTCTCAACAAATATTATTAACGCAAAGACCAAAAAGGTGCAATTTCCAAAATATTAATCGAAGACATCTATATTAGGCAAATATCGGTAACATATGTATATATACGAGTGTGAGGAATATATGCAAACAGAAATGTATCATCATAAGTCGTGTAAAAATAGATAATGAGTTTAGCGTGGATTTTTGCCTTTTAAAAATATTTTATCTTCAAAGATATCTTTTTATACAAAATTTCAAAATTCAGTTACGTAAGTGTCATTGCTTTGCAATAAATTTGGTTCATCGAATTCAGTTGTAAAGATCAGAACACATAACAGATAAGGCAAGATATGTAAGAAACGTAAGATGCATGTGATTATTAATAAAACTTTATGAACTTGTTCCATTCTGACCGTAATTTAAGGAACTATCCTATATTGCAGTATTCTTATTTTGGTATAGGCTTCTATTGGAAACTTCGATCTTAAGATTCATGATTTTCTGCCCATAATTATTGAAATACACATGATGTATCATCTACGTGTAAATTCATAATCTTGGGTTATTCAAAATAGAATCAGAGTTGAGAAAAATGTGAGGAAATTACTCATTATCAGAATCTGCCAAGATGTTTGATACTACTAGTAAGAAAAGGAACAATGTATGGCAGTCGTCATTTAAAAATCTGCTGAAATCAACCGTATTTAAAAATCTATATTTCACCAAGCTTGGTCCTATCCTTATAATAATAGTGTTAAAGGCTCTAATTTTTATTGATCATACGATTCTGGATTCTGTAAAAGCCGATAATTTTAGTCATGAGAGGGTAAGGTCCGATAGAGCTTTAATTTTAAATTTGCTATTATCTGCGAAGTGATAATATCAATAATTAACTATTCATTAATCAATTTGATACATTAATCAACAGTGTATTTACATCATATCCGTTGGATGTGACCTAGAAATAAAATTGATATTTCATGGGTTAATTTTAATAATGACAATTTATTGGATATTCAATGCATTAGCATTAACATTAGCATGAGAGCAATGTAACAAATGCACTTCTATTTTAGTGAGATCATTGCTTTGCTTTAGGAATATATTTTATATATATTGGTGGATCTGATGCTATTATTTTTTCAGTACTTGCCAGTGAATAATGTAAGGGTTGTCTTTTAATAAATTAACTTTATTACTATAGCTTCATGATTACAGTTGTATAATACAAAAATTGATATGTGGACAAATATGGTAGTAATAAACGAATATTAATTCAATATGCTTTAACAACTAATAATCTAAATTTGATGTCTTATTATCGTACATATAGTCCAACCTTCTTTCCCTTATTTCTCAGCAATACTAGTATGTCATTTAATAATATCAGTAATTAAGTTTCTTCTATTAATAGCTTAAATTGAAATTTCTGATGAACATATTGTAAATTTTGGTGGTGGTAATAGAAATGTAACTTTCGTGGATTTTAAATATTACAATGTACCAGTGGTTAACTGGAAACAATTTAAATACAATCGTGGACTAACTCTTCTAGGCATACTGTATGTATAAATATTTGATTTAAACTTGTTAAACCTTTATTTGTTCAACAGGTGAATTTTTAAATTTTAGTATTTCATCAAAAATACTTATTTATTCTAAATGTTAGCAGAAGGATTCTTAATAATAGTTACTGAATTTACTCCTAACATTATAACTACTATAATTTCAAGTAATACAATTCCAACCATAATTCAAAGTAATACAAACATTTCAAATTCTAAAACAACAACTTAATTATTGGCGCCATCATTGGCAGTATTGTTTCTTTAAAAATATTCATTGTTGCAATTATTTTAACAATAGATGAGTAACTAAATTTATTCCAAATGATCTAATTAACGTAGTTAGTTTCATCCTTTAATTATTAATACTGTTGAACTTGTTATCAATGTTAACAGTACTACTTGATGCTATGATTTTATTGTTCTTTCGTTACCGAACAATCATTTAAAGTCACTTTCTCAAAATAATAATAATAATAATAATAAATAAATAAAAGCCCTAATTCATATTAGAGATTAGGACTGCCTAAAATTTTTCTGATCGTTTAACTATGTTAACGGTTTATTCAGCCAGCATTAAGATAACTTTAGCCCATGCCAATATAATTAGGCCTGGAACAATTTTTGAGCGGAAACTTTGGTTCACTAATACTCAAGGCTTGCACATTTTACTGCATGAACCAATAGGTTGCGGCGCAATATGTGTGTTAAAACTATGTATAATCACATACGGTAGTAATATTTACTGATGATTTTTACAAATCTTGGCTCTTGTGCTAAATTTAACGGTCAATAGCTTCAATTAAATCTTGTAAGGTTAATAATAAAGGCCAGTGATGTCTTCATAAATAAAGTTTCCTTCAGCTATATACGTATAAAAAATTGATTTAAAATATTAAGAAAAAGACCGTGTCGAATCCTCTTTTGAAAACTATTCTATATCTTTGTAGAGATGAAGTATAGGTCTTTTACAGAACTTTAACCAAAACAACACATTAATTAAGGCTATACATCTAAATAAATTTGTGAAGAATTATTATCTAAAAACCAAGATCTAATACAACACTTCTTGAATAAATTTTATTCTACGATCACATATAATTTGATTTACATAGTGCACCGCGCACCCCAACGAACAAAGCATCGCTCAAAAATCAGTTGTGTTCTAAATTCACTCAATAATGTTCGTAGTCATATATACTTTATTTTTCTTTTATATGAGTAACAATCATTCAGATTACATTATTATTATATTTCAATTGTACGTATTAACATTACATGCATTTATGAAAAAAAGTTTAATGCGTTAATGTTAAAGAAATACAATTGTTATAGAAAGCGTTATGAAATTTTGAAGTAAATATCATTTGAAACATGATAGAACTTATCTTACTAATCTTATAGACAAAACAACAAAATATGTTGCATTTTTTTGTGGTAATTACTGATACCGTATAGAAACAGATTAAATTATTATAGTCAAGACAAAATTAGATTTTTTCCTATCTGAATTTAAAATGCAAATAATTAAAAATATTTAAGTAACTTCATATGATAAGGCAGATGATAAAAAATCTTTCGATAGATCGATATTCGAACAACTATGCCTAATGTTTAGAAGCGATTTAAGTGAATAATTTTTCTAAAAATTATATTTAATATATATATATTATATATTATATGTTCGAATAATAATTTAATTATTTAATAAGTTTATATAATGGCTAGATTCTGACATAAATAATTATTATATAATGGCTAGATTCTGACATAAAGAATTTTTAAAAAATTCATTTTTAAACATCTATTTCAAAATTTTATTTAATTAAAATTAAGTAGCATTATGTAGTAAGTTTCTAAAAAGAATTTATACCATCATTGCCAGTGAAATAACACAGGTTATAATGCTTTTATTAGCATTTTGCTAAAGGTTTCTAAAATTTTGATGACCATTTACTAATTGATTTTTACGTTAAACATTGTAAATTTACATTTTTCACTTTCGACCGACCATTATTTTGAAAAAGTTTTTTTACAAATTTTTTGTAAATCTCTTCTTATCATTATGTAAAATTATCCGAATATTAATATACCTAAAAAAGTTTTCTAATCTATCATAATATCATTATAACATCATATAAATCCATAAAATTACTAAATCATTTCGTACAATTATCAGTTTTCCGTTGGTAATTGGTTTGTTTAATCTCGAATCAATTTGTGATATTTTGTTTTGAAGCATTGTTAAACAATGTATCAAATCAGGAATAACATTACTATTAACGATAACTGAAAAATTACTCAAAACTTGTACATCAATAAATCAATATAAATAGTTAGTTATTTATCATTCTATTTAGCGTTAGCTATTTCAGTATTTAGCTCAATGCATAATTATGTTGTCTATTAATTTTTTTATTTTCACTTTTCTCTTAAACTTTATTTTTACTTTTGCTGCTTTTATTCCAAATGGAAGATACGAACACACCTCAGTTCTTATTGATAAGAAACTCTATTTTAGTGGTGGATATAATACTAGCACTATTTTTGGTGTTATTACAAATGAATTCTTTTATTTGGATGTTTCTAAACCATTTACAACAACAGACAATGGTTCAATACCATGGATTTACCTTACTTATACTGGCAGTCCATTTAAAGATGCTGCTACAGCGTGTATTGATGGAAAAAACAATAATATGATATTTATTTTTGGTGGTTGGCCTTATAATCAATCATTCGTTAATCAATTTGATATAAGTAAACAACAATGGAGTAATGTCACATCTGTTGGAAATGTACCTGCAGATAGATATTCGATTTCATGCGCTAATTTTAACAATGGATTGATTGCAATTTTTAGTGGTGATGCTCTTCTTAATGCTAAAAATAATGATCTTTGGATATTCAATACATTAACATTAACATGGAGTTTAAGCATTGCAACAAATGCACCTCCATCTCGTTATGGTTATTGTGCAATAACTTTGCCTGATGAAAATATTTTATATATTGGTGGATCTAATAATAGTATCACTTCTACTTATAATATGCCAATGAACAATGTAAGTGTTGTCTTTTAATGAAATTGATTTTTTAGTCTTTACTGATTAATTCTTCGTAGTTACCGTTGTATAATACAAAATCTGATACGTGGACAAATATAGTACGTAATTAGTAAAAACAATTTTCATTATTTCTTAGCAACTACTAATCTAAGTGTGTTATTTCAACAGAGTATATCTGGCCCAACTCCTCCTGGTCGTATTTACTTCTCAGCAGTATTAAGTATGTTGTCTAACAATATCAGTAAAGTTTCTCAAAAATTTTTAAATGAAAGTTTCTTTTATTAATCATTAAATTAAAAGCCTCTGACGGACGTATTATAATTTTCGGTGGTTTGAATGGAACTAAAATTTTGGATGACCTGCGGATCTTAGATATTACAACACTACAATGGTCAATTGGAAACATTTTAAATCCAATTGTGGGTTTAACTCTTTATGGTCATACTGCAACATTAGTGGATAATTATATGTTTGTTGCTTTTGGTAAAAATTTTAATTATCTTTATGCTGTTACATACTGTTACTTATAAATTATTTAAACTTATTAAACTTTTATTTATTTATCAGGTACTTTTTCCAATACTAATCTTTCATCAAAAATATTTATGTTAGATGTAAGCCAAAAAAATTCCTACAAATGGGTTAATGAATTTACC
>CAJVPY010003990.1:0-13222 GCA_910591965.1 Dentiscutata erythropus
ATATCATTAATAATTTTTAATTTTATTTAAAAATTTGTAAATACTTTTTAATTTTCCAGGCAAATTTGCCTGGAATACAGTTTAAGGGATAATAGTAACTATTAATATATAAAATTTTTAAAAATTAATAACTTTTGATCCACTAAACCAATTTGAATGAGTTAACTACTAAAATGATCCTCCCATGGAGGTGATTCCAATAAAGCTAAAATCAGCTAGATCTGATTGTGTGATCCTGAGATCATTAATGTTTTGTATTATATTTATTATAGTAAATATAATACAAAACATTAACAATCTCGGGATTACACAATTAAATCCAGCTAATTTTAGCTTTATTGGAATCACCCCCATGAGAGGATCATTTTGGTAGTTAACTCATTCAAATTGGTTTAGTGGATCAAAAGTTATTAATTTTTAAAGATTTTATAATTTTTTATAAAAAAATTTTTAACAATTTTAATTTTTTCCTAATTGCAGGTTTTCTTTAAATGCAGGTCAAAGTACTGGTCCTGATAACATACACTTAGAGAAAGTCAACTGTATATACAAGTCAAAAAGTAGTTTTTAAGTTAATAAAAATTAAAGCTAATATTGTTTATTAAGAAAAATTTTTTAGTATTGTTCTGTATAGAGATGTTACCCAAGTCAGTTGACTCATACGGGTTGACCCGGCTCGACAGGTTATATGGGTCACGAGTCAAAAATTGGCCTGACCTGAGTCAAACATCATAACATTAAAATGTAACTATTGACCAATCAAATTAAACTAATTATCAAGCAAAATTTACATAGTATCGTATTAATTAAAATATTAAACTCTCACTTATAAATGACGTTATTCGGGTAATTGATTATTTTGATTATTTTGTATAGTGAATATTGACGTTCTTTCGATTTTTGTTCATAATTTAAACATATAAATAAATTACCGCCAATCATACAAATGTCTTTCTATGAGGTCATTAATATATTGGACTAAACCATTACCAATATGTCATTAGTATATATTAATTTGCGCAATAAATTAACATTTTACATAATCTCTAATTATTTAAATTCAATATCGACTCACAAATGCATATGAGTATAAGGAATAAATCCATTATTTAAATTATTAAAAATATTTTCCATTAATTCAGTCATATTGTTATAAAAATTTTTGATGCCATGAATAACTTCTGTGTATATCATCCTACACGAATCTCATTTTAATTGTATAATAGTTAATATAAATACCAATTCATATTTAATCAGGTGGTCTTTAAATTATCTTTACCTGCAAATTATTATACCAATTCGCAAAAGATGATACTTTTATTTTTTATTATTATTATTGCCACATTTAAATTTTTATTAAATTAAAATTTAATAAAAATTTATCTATTTGAAAACATGTGAAATCGGCCAAAGTTTTAGTGCCGCTTTAAGATACAAAATTGTTCCAACAAATTGATGATCAAGGTTTGTTCGCTTTTCAGTAATGGTAAGACCTGCGGCTGAAAAAAGGTGCTCGGATGGTACGGATGTTGCTGAAATTGATAAATACTTGCAAGCTAATTTTGCAAGTACTGAATATTCAGCTTTTCTTGATACCCACTATTGAAGTATATTCGTTTTGCTTGGGGCCCTTGGTAATAGTAAGTATGAATCGAATTCATTGTTGCTGTCTTTTTAGCTTGGTTGAGAGCAAGTGGGCACTAAAATAGAAAAAATATTCTCTTCAATATTATTAGACATTAAAGAATTTGATTGACTCTCTTTAAATTCATCATTTGAGGCCAGTTTATCATACTCCATACATGCTTTCAAAATAGTGTGCCGTTTTTCATCATTTGTAAAAATTTGCATGTCTTTAGTTCGAGGGTCAAAAAAGGCAGCAAGTCGAATTAATTGGGTCGGTTCTGAAAACCGTGTTTGAATTGATTCAAGAAGATATTTTCCAAAATTTTTAACTTCAATATTAGGTATCAATATGTTATCTATTAATATAATTAATCACAAACCAAGCTTGCGAAAGTGTTAGATACTGTGAACCAGATAATTGCGTTAAAATAATCTCATATGAATACAATAGTTCAACTAACCCGTCTATTTTTCCCTACTCTTTAGATAACAGTTTTTTTCCTCGTAGCTTTTTAATGAACTACTCTCATTATCTTAAACTAAAAAAGATTTATACCTATATAGCGCCAGTTTAAGAATAATTAATTGTTTTAACAAGTAAAACGTCAAGTTCCAACGTGTTGAAACATCATGAACTACAGAAAGCAACCTATCACAATCATCCATTGCTATCTGAGCTGTTAATAAAAACTGTTTTTGTTTTGGGCTTCCGCTGAAATGTGATACAATATCCTTGCATTTCTTTATAATATTGATAATTTCAGGGCATTTCTTTAACGCATCATTGACTACAAGATTTAAAGTATAACCAAAACAAAAATTTTTGAATATATTATACCTATCCTCTAACTTTCTTAAACATGACTTAATGTTTGCACCATTATCAGCCATGCAACACACAACTTTACTTATAAGCTGAAATTTGTTCAAAATTTCAATAATTTTGTTTGCAAGTCGCTCTGTTGTATGGAGGTATAGGAGGTATGAAATCTTACCAACCATTTCTCGCACTTTGAAAGTCTCCATTTACCCAATGAAATATAAGTCCAATGTACGGATTATCGTTATCAGAAGTCCACATATCAGTGGTAAATGAGATGTAACAAATTTCATTGTCATCATGTGCATGTTCACGCATACTTTGCATAACTCTATCCTCAGCGTTGATCAAAATTTCTTTCAACTGATCTTTGCTTAAAACGCTAGCTTGAGAGTCCAGATCCTCTATTATTTTTATTAAAGTTTGTGATCTTAGGATTGAAAAGGGCTAGAGTTCTTCAACAATAAAAGCAGCAAGATTACTGTTGAGTTTTTTTGCTTTAGATGATTGAATGAATATTTCGCTGCTTTGCTACTAATGTTCCTTATGAGGATTCCGCCATAATATGAAATTCACACTTGTTCCCATCTTTTTTTTCTATTTTTACCTGTTTACTTTTCACCATCGCTCTTGAAATGTAATGTTTGCTTCTCAAATGTCTCCATAAATTTGATGTAGTGCTGTCTTTTTTGTATTTTGTTCGTGAACAGCTTTTGTGACGACAAGCCCAATATTTTACATTATTAACTAACACTACCTCATAAAAAGGTTTAACAGGACTACCTCCTTATTTTTCAGCTCTTTTTTTACGCTGAATTGTAGATAACTATGAAACCTCACTAAGATTCGAACTATCTGTTCTAGCTAGATAACTATTAGATTCCACTTCTATGTGCTCTATTTCTAAACTGGTATTTCCTTTCGCCAACTCCAAGTTAGTATTTATATATTCTAACTCTATGTCATGATAATTATACTCTTCGTTATTCCCTTCATTATTCCCATTGTAATACCCTTTATTATTCTTATCATAATACCCTTCGTTATTCTCATCATAATACCATTTATTATTCTTATCGCAATCCCCTTTATTACTCTTATTATAATACTCTTCGTTATTTATTAGTATGATTATTCATTTAGATGGTATAAAACTGTATTTGTTCGATTCAGGCAGTTAGCTTTCTAAAGGTAATGAAATAGTATGAATAAATATCTCTTAACTACAAAAATTACAAAATTAAAAATTTTAAGTTCTCATCACCTTTTTATTAATAAAAGTAAAAAAAATAATGTCACTAGCTTCTAATTCCAGATGAAAGGCCTAGAAGAACTTGTATCTGCTTTATTTTTTAGGTTGATTACAGTACTATGTATGAAAAAAAGTGTAAATGACAAAATTTGATCACAATGATTCAAAAAGAATTATATATGTACTTTTCAGGTAATATATATCGTTTATTATACTCAAGGCTTGATCGTTCAAAAAGCCGCTGGAAATTACTAACTATACTGCTATAAAGGTTTATGAAAAAAGTTAAATTTACCTGAAACAAAAAAAAAAAAGTCACATGCTAAGAGAAGTCTGACCCGAACTCCTTTTACACACCACACACTCTGTCTACAGAGTTTTTTATGAAATTTAAATAGTAAAAGAAGTCTACTATCTATTTTACGTTTAATAATAAGTACAAATTTGTTAAACGTATTTCTATGTGTCATTATCTAATTGGCCAGTAATAATCGATTGTCACGTGAGGTAATTTAATTGGATAACTCGGTTGACCCGATTCATGACCCGGGTCAATATCTGACCCGAATCTTATTGACTCAAGCCAAAATTTCTGACCCGGGTAACATCTCTATCTATTGGAGCTAACTAAACTCTATATATAATAATTGCATTATTATTTTTTAACCTTCTCTCTTAATATATTAAAAAATTTATTATATATCAATAAACCCACCCCCCTTTTAGCATAACGTTATTTATGGATACTCTTTTAGTATTATTCTAAATATCTGTTTACATGTGAACATAAACAGTCCATGTTTATATTTATAGATATTAAACACTCTATTGTCTTCTCTATATCTATGAATAGTCCATGTTTATACAGTATTTATATTTCAATACTGACTGTTTAAGATTAAAAAAAAAAAATTTAATAAAAAAATAAGTTTTATATAATTTTGCTTTAAATTTACAATAATTCTAAAACTAACTATATTTGGATTTAATTTATAAATTTTGAGTAGCTAGTTGAGAAAATTTTTAATTGGTTGACCTAATACAACCAGTTGGTAGAATCAATATATATAAGAAATGTTGAGTACTCTAGCTATGATAAAAAAAGTTTAGATTATATGATAACTGATAAAAATCTTTAAGTTTATTTAGGGTTAAAATCAGGGTTAGAGTAAATAAGTGCTATAGGTAAAATTACCTTCTTGGCATTTTTATTAGTATGCAAAAGGTTGTTTTTTTATAAAGTTTGTCAAGAAATAAGTAATTTTCTTTAGAGCTAACATTTGGTTTGAATTTTCCTGATCGCGTAACGTTACACCAAATCGGAGATCGTTATTGGCTAATTTACTGCAGATCGTCACATGACCCGAATTTTTTTTGCCAATGTCAAAATAACGTAGAGAGAGTAAAGAATCCGAAAAGTTCCAAGAAAATAAATTAACATATTAATCTTAACCGGTTGGTAATCGGTTGAATGAAATAATTCGGTTCTGTTAACCGATTAAGAAAACTTTTCTCAGTTTATAAGTCACGTGCCTACTATGAGAATACACGTGCTCTCGATATAACGGAGGCCATGCATGGTTCCAGTCCTTTGCATCGTTATATCAAAAGCTCCATAATATCAAAATCTCATGATACGTCTAACAAATATATATTACAGTAAATTATAATTTGGTTCCATTATAATTCTCCGTATTAAGCAATTTCCGTTATATCGATGGTCCGTTATATCGAGAGCCACGTGTAACTACAATTAAACCCGATATTTTTAGTAGGTATAAAAAACGTCTTTTATACTGTACGTATATGCCTGTAGCCGTAGCCTTTTAAACTCGTTGCATAAACGGATCCGGATTCGGATCCGAATTAAGGGACCTATTACTGGCGACAATAACGTGTTGCGGGGTAGTACTTCGGAGGCAAGTTTTTATTAACAAAGTCTGTTACACATCATACCCATAGAAAATACCGCGTTTATTTAGTAAAAAGTTTAAAGGAATATTGTAACGAATTGATTATGCAAGTTAAGTTTCATTAATTTTTAATTCTATCACTTTCGCAAAACAAAGTAAGTTACTAATAAAATACATATATACTAAATATATAACTACGCAACAATATAAACTTAAGATCAAAGTAAATGCTTTCTCTAAAAATCACTGGAGCGTTTATGCATATATATATTAACTATATTAACTATATTTAAGTCTTCAATTTTTGTTTATAGAACCAAATAGCAGGATATTCCAGGCTGTTGGTTTAAACATTTATGTTGATTAATTGATAACGAATGTAAATTTAGATTTGCCCTGATAATAGTGGGTGGTTGTTCCATGCATGTCTGACAAAAAAATTTAAGTTCCCTTATTTGTAGACATGAGTGCAGGAAAAGGAAAAGAGTGACTTGCAGCCGTCTTTTGACGATAAACAAAGCATAGAATCCTCTTCAAACCCTAAAGTTATTATCTTTCGAATTCGTATGATATAGTTTGAAACACATTCTTAAATTCAACTTTTCACTCGTTCTATGCAGTAATTTTTGTCAATCCATGCCTTCGGAGAAAAAGAAAGGCTTGACTCTGCCTGAAGGTTTAGATTTCACCACTCGACCAAAAGATAGTTTGGTTGACGACTTAAGATACGCGCTTGAGCATGCAAGAGAGTTATATGCTGATATAGCATGGGAGTTCACTTTAGCGCCTACTCCGACTACCATCTATGCTCACAAAGGTATCGCTCTATTTACATATTTTTTACTATACCGTCACTCTGACTAGTGTATTTGTTTCGAAAGAACTTGAGACATTGACATTCCATATATTTTTTGTCTCGGCAAATTTGGCAAAAAAAAAAATTTTATTTAATAAAATTAATTCTAATATATGTATATGTTTAAACCAAATATTCAACTAACCATCTTGCCTTTATTTAATGTCTAGCCATTTTATATGCTCGAAGCTCACGATCATTTCAAGAACGTTTTCTGAAAAATAAAGATGCGAATGGAATGTCTATACGGTCCGTGCGGTTATCCAATACGGATCCGGTTACGGTGAAGACTGATGCGGATCCATTCTTATTTAGACAAGAATTAAAATTTTTTTACACTGCTGAAGAAGGCAGTGAAGATTTTTTACAAGCTGTTGATACTACAGATGAGCTCGAGCAGGACAAACTAAAAGATGATTTATTATATATGCTTAAATCAAAATTATATACTGATGTCGAGTTGACATTAGAATTTATGGAGGATGACATTGAAATTGTTGATGAAGAAGAAGATGAAGGAGTTTTCAAGCCCATAGTAATTAGAGCTCATCGTTTTATGTTATCTTCAAGGTCTGAATATTTCAAAAAAATGCTTAGTTCTGATTTTATTGAAGCACGTAATTCCGCTATCAGTCTTGATGCATCAATTTTTAATCAAACTTCAATCAATTTGATTCTTACTTTCATTTATACCGGTAATCTTTCATCTTCTTCAAAACCTTTAACTTTAGAAACTTGTGAATGGGTTTGGATTGGGGCGGACTTTTTAAATATAAAAAACCTTTGTGAAGAATGTATTTATCGTATCGCAACGAAAGTACATTTTTTTAAATGTACTTGTGGTGAATGTCAAATTGTTGTACCTAGGGTAGCTGCATTTGCTAAAGAACACGATGTTGACAAATTATGGCAAGGATGTCTACATGCTTTATCTCAGGGATTTGACAGCATGTGGCCTAATAAAGAATTTGCAAATCTTGATGAGGACACCAGAGAGGAAATTCTTATGATATTACTTGCAAGTATCCAAAGAAATAATGTTATTTCTACCTTCAAAGGGTGCCGAAATATTATTTCTGTAATTGACATAAAAGGAATAGGTCTGCCTTGGATAGAGACTGTTCGCCGTATGACTAACGAAGTTAGATCATATGCAGCCAAAATTTTAGTTGATAATTTCGAGCAACTTTGTGATGAAGATCAAGAATTTTTAAATTGCGTGGATGGTGTTGGATTTAGCTCAGATATTTTAGAGGACATTATGAATATAATAGTTGAAGAAAGTTTGACGGAACAAAATTCTGCACGTATTCTCAAATGCATTACTGGAAAATTATTACCAAGGCCTGCTGTTTCGAGTGCGGAAAACGTAGAAGCAAAACGATTACTTATGCAGTCAAAACAAAATGTTTTTAATTATATGAAAAAACGTTGGTTAGGAGTGAAACAGTATGGTGGTTTCAGACTGCTTAGTCCGATGTTATTAGATGAATTTGTGAAAGGTAAGGTTTTATTTCTGCGAATGTTAGCTATCTTAAAGAAAATATTTGCGAATCAATATGTTTATTTATTTATTTAAAAAAATAAGAGCTAAATGTGGACCGAAACGAGTTACAATCACTTGTTGATTCGAAACAAGTTCCAACCCAAGTTCAACCTCCAAAACCAAAAACCAGAACACCCAGCGCAACAAATGGATTATCTAAAAAGGGCTTGGTGTCACCTCCTCCAAAAGTTACAGTTACAACGGCGTCAGCGGAATCAACAGAAAATGCTACCAGTCAGACTACGAAGCCGATTCCAGAAATTGTAACCCCTAATGATACCAAATCTTCAGCTGAGTCATCATCAAAAGGTAATGAAACTACAAAAACTACACGGACTGTTACTAAAAAAGTCAAAAATGTGCGTATTGTTGGTGACACGCCTGTATGGGATCGACCAACTCGTGCTAGTGTTTTACGTCAGAAAGCATTGGCAGAATCTTCAGCAAAAAATCCCGTAAAACCAAGAATTAAAAGTACGTCAACGCCGAAGTCTGCATCAGCAGGTTCAACATCGACTACAAAAACAACCAAAACAACAACGTCGGCCACTACGAATAATAAAACTGATCGCACTCTACGGAATTCTTCATCTTCATCTAATCTTCGAGTCCCCAAGACATCTTCTGTTACACAAAGAGGACGTACTACTACTAAACAAGCAACATCTACTGCCTCGTCGCGTACAAGTTCAATTTCTTCTGCAAAATCAGTTAATTCACCATCTGTGTCGCCATCACGATTTAATGGTGTACGACAAACTCGTGCTAGTATGTTAAGACAAATGAAGTATGACGATGTTCAACAACGACGAGGTCGTGAGCGGGAACGAGATATTACACCAAAATCTTCTAGAGCTAGTTCGATTGCTTCGACTTCGTCAGTCACAACAACCTCCTCTTCTCATCACAAACGGAACCGTTCTCCATCCGTAATTTCATCTATTTCAGCTACATCTAGCTCAAATGGAATCATTACCAGTTTGCAACCTAAACCACATCAACTTAAATTGGCTACTAATCCTTCTGCAGATATTTCTGTTGGAAGGCGTATAATACTTCCAACAAAGAACAATGCTCCAGGATGTATACAATTCTTAGGTGAAACAGATTTTGCTAAAGGAATCTGGGTGGGTGTAGAATTAGATAATCCTGGTAAGCTCTAGACTCCAATTATTCAATGTTATGTTTAGCTGTTTCTGATTTTTCTTTTTTCTTTTTTCTACAGTCGGTAAAAATAATGGTGTAGTAGCTAGTAGAAAGTATTTCACGGCTGAACCTGATCACGGTATATTTGTTAGACCGGACTCGCTTTTGTTAATATGAGTTAACTTTGCTCGAATATTTAATCCGGATGGACTTGAAAAAAAAAACGATACAATAATTGTCAAGAGAACAATATGCATGCGTAATTTCACCCATTTTTTGCGTATATTTATTATGTATACATTACAAACAATTCCATTTTGTCATCATTTATTAATCTCAACCATTTTTATTTATTATATTTTATTAATTTCACGTTTAGAATTGTTTGCATTTTTGTTATCCAATTATTGAGTTTAATTTATATTTATATATTATAATCTTGTCTCAATTATTCAACTTTTTGTATTATACACTATTTATTTAACAATCTTGTTTCCATAAAAGTGGTTGAGATCAACAAAAATGGGAATGGAAAAACGGAATATTAAATTATTTACATACATGACATCAAAAAAGAAATAAATATCGCGGTTTAACGTAAATTTCCTTTTTATGATGGTACCGGTTTAAATTTGGTTTAAGTCGTTTTATCATTCCTAACTCTAGTATTTTTGTATTTCAATTCTAGGCATAATCCGGTATAGAATAACAGATAAAAAAAATTTGTAATAGACGTACGTACGTACAGTATATTCGAATAAATTGAATTATGTATCACGTGGGAATCTGATTACCTGGTCATTGGTTTCTTCACATCGATATTATCCCCGAATAATAGTGCTTATTGAATAAATTTTTTCATCGAATATTAAGTATTAAATGCTTTTGATTTGTAAGTTTGACTTGTTAATTTCATATTTTGTTAGCTAGTGATAGAATTGATTTAGGACGATTAGAGTTGAGGTCTTTAGTCTTTTGGCGAATATCCGAATAGTACATTTTAACTGATTATTCGAAAAGAATACAGTATCAGTAAGTTTTAGCAATAATTATTAGATATATAGCATCCAAATTTATACGATTACACCAATATAGGATTTAAAATTTAATTGAGATTAATCAATTAAGTACAGTCAGCTATGGAAATTATTGGTACGAAACGTTTTACACTTACATGTGCATTAGTCATGATGATCCGTTTGAATGGTCCAGTGGGAATTGTTGGGAATTGGAAGATAACAGGATGAAAGTTCCAATTACATGAATTGCTTTCCGTGGAAACCTAACATTCTATATGATAAAAACATACGCATATGTGCTATTTACCACTGAAACTTTAGAGTTCATGTCATCGAAGGTATGCTAATTGAATATCTCACGATCGGTAAAATTTAGCAAAAAAATGTAATACGTATTTATATATATATACTATATATATATATATTATGCATATTAGGTTTAAAATTAATAAATTTAAATAATAATTTTTTAAAATACGTATATATTGTACGTGTATTTAAATAAGATGTTTTATAACAAGTAGTTTTTAAAATACTGTCAAATTTAAACTTGTTTTTTAAAAATAGAAATAATTTAGACTTAACTAGAGGTGAAATTCAACCAGCCTAGGAATTTTTAGAATTAGGGTGCAGTTTTAAGATAAAAGAGAAGTTTTATATAACATAATGTAAATTTGATACAAGGTCCCGATTTCAGGTTTTCGAGAGTCCTGAACATTTTTACTTAGAATACCCGATCCCATTTACTTAGTACACTTTTGAGATATAACATCTCCAGTGAATTTCACCAGTATTTCTCTCCGGTGAGTATTAAAACCGGCTTTAAATAGGAGATTGATAATATACCGTTGTTCGTACCAGGGACACGGAAATCGTGTGATTTGGTGTGATTAAACCAAATCGCACTAAATCGCATAATTTTACGTAATTTTAATATCAGATGTATTCGCTTTATAAATGTTACCGATCTGTATATTTGACTATTTTAAAAACTGATTATAATAAACTGAACGAGCTAATAGTATAGTGGTACGTTCAAGTGAGAAAAATTAATTTTTAGTAGTATGTGAAATAAAAATTTCTAGTAATATATTAAAGTGCGAAATTAATTTTAAGTATGTCAAAGTGTAAAATAAATTATGAGATATATTTCTCGTAGTATGTTGAAGTGTAAAAAGTGCGAAATAAATTTTTAATATGTCAAAGTATAAAGTAAATTACGAGATAAATTTCTCATAAATCAATTTTTAATAGTATGTTAAAATGCAAAATAAATTTTTAGTAGTATGTTAAAATGTAAAAAAGCATATTAATAAAGCATAAAATAAATGCATTCGTCTTTAAGAAAAAAAACATTTTTTAAAATGGGTCTAAAAAGAATTACATTGAACAGTAGAGTACTTGAATTTAATGATCATTTTTATAGAGATAATAACAAATTTATGTGTAGATTTTGCCATTATAGTGTTGATTACACTATTTGTTCAAAAATAATGGCACATTTTGAAAGTAAAGGTCATAAGCAAAAAAAGCAGCTACGGAACATACAAACCTGACATGGCAATTAACACTTACAACAACTATACAAGCTGCTGAATTTAAAAAAGGCATTGTTATTGCATTTGTAAAAGCATTAGTCAAAGCAAATATTCCACTTGAAAAGGCTAATAAATTATGATCTTGGATTAGAGAAAATGTTAGAGAAGGAGGTGTAATACCAGCTGCAGATACATTACAAAGAGACTATTTGCCTATCATCTTTGAGAAGAGTATGACAGATCTTAAAAATTTCTTTAAAAATAAAAAAGTATTAATAATTGTTGATGAGACATCCAATTCATGTGCTCGTAGCATTGTAAATATTCTTTTTTCTTACCATGATATAACTAAATTAGTCGAAGTAGGCTTTTTGACTCAAGTTAATAATAGAACAATTGGCGAATTAATTATTCAAACATTGGTTCAATGGTCTATACCTTTTGAGTATTTCTGTCTTATTGTTTCAGACTCTGCCACATATATGAAAAAGTGTTGTCACGAAATTTTAAAACCACTTTTACCACAATTAATGCATAGCATGTGTTTAACACATATTATGAATCTAATTGGAGAGGCTTGGATTTCTATTGAAAAATTTAACATAGTAAGAACATTTATTAATAATATTAAACAAATACTAGTATATACAAAAGCACGACAAGGTCATTATATGTATTATCTTTAGTGTAATGAAGTTGTCATGCCAAAAAAAGTTCCACTCCTATCTGAAACATGTTAGAATTCTTGGTTCCGAATGGTCTTTTATGTTAATAAGTATTTGAATTTGATTTGTACATTCTATCAACTAGAAGCAATTGAGAATCCTTCTACATCTGTTAATGAAATTGCCGCTACGTTTGAGAATATTCAATCGAATAGCCTTATTTAAATTTTTTTGCAGTTTATTACTATTAATATACAGTTTCTTGTTTTGACTCTAGATTTTTTTCAAAAAGAAAAAGAACCTATATTTCCTTTTATCGAAACTCGCTTAAATCAACTTGGCCAATTTTTGGTTGATAACAAGAGTTTTGTTGATTTTGAAGTTGATTTAAATATATTGTAATATAGAAAACCTAGGTCGGTTAACTATATTACTTGACTTAATGTGTAGAGGGTAAGGAATGTATAGGAGAACAGAATAAACTAATACAAGAACTAAACCAAAATATGGGATAAAACACAAGAAATCTAAAAGAGAATACTCAAGAATGATAATAAAGCAATATAACTAAACATAATAAAAAAAAGGGCTTACACAATGTAATGGGTAAAGGAATAAAAACCAAACAAAAATATAACCAAATTACCAAAAAGAAGGCCTTCACAACATAGTAGATGAAGGATAAAACAAACTAAAATATAATAGAAAAACAATAAAAGAGAGCCTTCACAACGTAATGGGTGAAGAATAAAAAAACAAAACCAAAACAAGACAAAAATATAAAACAAACACAATAAGAAAAGCCTTCACAATGTAATGGGTAAAAGAATAAGAACAACAC
>CAJVPY010003991.1:0-13220 GCA_910591965.1 Dentiscutata erythropus
TGGTGCTACCTTGCCAATCGCGGATTTACACGCACAACCTTTGTGTAATAGAACCTTCTGTAACAACCACTGTTACATGTAGTGCCAACTACTCCACAATGGACCTCCTTCCGGAAATTCCTAATCCAGACTTGTATTCACTTGGACTTCCCATGGCAGATACTTCCAAATATTCGTAGGTAAACATACCTACTAGAACTTGAACCCGAAACCCGCTTGTGGAGGGTTGGGTGTCTAGACCACTAGGCCGCGGGATCCCAACCCCTAGTTATTTATTTATTTATTATTATATTTCTTTATTTTCTTTATTTAAGTCTACATACAGTTAGTTATATGTATGTCTATAGGTAGTTATTTAGTAGTATAGTTAGGTATATAGATTAGAATAGATAGTCTAGAGTAGGTAGATAGCAACGTCACAGGTCACGGGATCATTACACAGTACACATGATTGTGCACCATGATAACCCGAGACGCATAACCATTTATGCATCCTCTGTGACCCATTAACCAGACTATCCATGCAGACTAGACGACCTAGCTGCGACCCACACAATCTATCAAGCCTGCAGTGATGCAGGATAAGCAAATGTATTTAAGAGAAGTCTTTTCGCTTTGGGAAAAGACATTCTCGGGAGATTCATAAGAAAATACCTAATAAACATCTAAAACTCCAAAAATATTAAACTATCTCTAAATATTAATCGTCTAACCTACCTAAATTCCTTTGAAAAACTATCTCTCTGACACTAGTCTAATATAATTCTTGGTATTCTTGATAGAATATCCAGAATTTATTTGACATTTGGCGACGACGACAGGATTCGCGTTTCCTAAAGGAATAAAATTTGATAAATCATAACGATAAACAATTAACTGAAACGAATAATAAAACCTCGATTTCGGACGACCGCCCTGATTCATTTTTGAACAAACTTATCAGCAAGGCTATCTGGTACAAATATAACCTCAATAAACAGTTAGACGCATTGGTAGATTCCTGTGAACAAAAAGACGGATCCTTTGTTCTTATCAAACGAACTCTAGAGCAAGCTGACCTTATTTTGACCCAACTAAGACAGGCCCAAGGGTTCGCCAACTTACACTAGTGTATGAACCAGACTCTACCCCGGATCTGAATCTTTGAGGATACAAATACTTCATTTACACAAACCTGGTCACCCATTACCTTTTCATCTACCGAAAGCTCTAGTCCCAAAACAGAATGCCCCCTAAATACCTATAAAATGGAAGACATTGACCCGTGGAATAGTAGTAAAATGCAATACCAACCTTATAACTACAGTACCCCGCAGCACTTCGATTACGAATACGACTTTGGGGAAGAGCCAGATAGACTCTACATTCCCTCTGGCAGCAACGAGGGAAGAAGACGAAGGAAACACACTCCTCTACAAAAAGTAGTTACTGATGCAGATGAGGAAGACAATGGTATCAGTGTGGGCACCAGTACTGAAGTTAGAACCACACTTCGACCCCACAAATTGAGTCCGCCTGTTGGCCTGGTCAGAACCAACCACCGCTACATAGAACCCCAGTTGCACTTAATAACGATTAAAATAATGAGGTAATAATGATAATAATTATAAGACAGACAATAACGATGATAATTACATTGGTGGTAGGGCAAGTCCCATATCTCAAAACCCCCATGTCGACCTGAGGGGTATTCCCCCAGAAACTATACCCCCGGAACTTCCGGCCCAGCAAATGTTGTACTATTTTAATAGGCTAATTAAAGCCATGAAAAAGGGTAATAGTGGTAGAAACCACCGAACTAGTCAAAATTCCTACCTTTAAGGGAGGAGAACAAGACCCACTCCGTTGGGTGGAGGAGTATGAGGATGCTTGTCAAGCCAACAACATTGATGAGAGAAGGATGATTACTATCTTACCTGCCTACCTAAAGGAATCCGCTAATAGTTGGTGGAAGAAAGTGGCTAACCAGGTTCAACGCTGGGAGAGCCGCAGACCCAATCATTCACTTATTTATCTCTTTTAAAAACAATTTTGTACCCGACACCAAAAGTCTTGCTAGATAGCCGAGCTAAGAGGACAGGTACAGCAGCCCAGAAAAACAGTAGACGAATACTATGCCGACCTGGATCATCTTTACTGAAAGGCTGACCCGGAGGAACGATACCCTATTACCGATAAACTACGTCAGTTCATAGACGGTTTACGAGAAGAATTAAGGGAGCCAGTGGAAATAGCCTGCTCAACCACTCTAGGTCAAGCCCTTACCAAGGCCAAGACAGCCGAAGCTGCATTCTCCCAAGGGTTCCCACTAAGCTCGTACTCATTAAGAAGAAATTATTTAAATAAGAAAGGTGAGGCTAAGAATTCTGAACTATCAAAGCTAAGGAAGAAAATTATAGAGTTAGCAGAGGCCATGAAGAAATCTTATCTAGGTAGTACTGCCACCACGCCACCTCAATCTGCATACAACACTCCTACTACGCCCCCTCTAATATGTCAATAGTATAATGGCAGAGGACATGCGGCCTGGAACTGCTCCTCTAATCAACCGTATAATGGCAGATATCAAGGCTCCAATAGACCAAGAGGAAACAGACTACCATTTTCTAATCGGAATAATGGCCCACCTAGGAATCATCCAAATCGACCAAACTACCACAACCAAGGTAACAACCATTACAATTGTAGCAACCACAATAATGGTAACAACAATTGTGATAACAGCAATGATAATCGCGGTACCAATTACCCTAACAATAATAACAATAACGTGAATCACAACACTAACAGGGAACAGGTTAATGATAACAACACGCCTACCTATCTTTCCTTCACTAGAGAGGACTTACAGAATCTTATATACCCACGGCACAATCTTTAAACTCCTAAAGGCACACCGTGGAGGGCGGTAGTGCCTTTCCCCTTATGAAACATAATGAGTTAAATAATGATAATAATACTAAGAATAATCGAAACAATAACAACATTAACTTCAACTCACCTAACCCCATACTAATCATAATTCACCTAATAATCTACACTCATTCACTCCTATACAAACCGTCGAACAATTAAACCTCCCAACCCCAGCGTTAAATCAGTTAAAGCCAGAACCCTCACTGGCGGAAAACACGACAGTAGTATGACTCACCCAAAGATGAAAAAGAAACAAACACATCATTATTAATAACAATGGTCAAAAACAAGCAGCAAGACGCCGTAGACATCGTATACTGTAATGCTAAGGTAGATAATATACCTTTTTAATTAATTTTGGATACAGGGTCGATACGGAGCGTAATGTCAAAGATGTTCACAGACAAATTACAGTGGCATATTGAAAACCCCTCTAGTTGTAATATAGTGGACATAAATGGCGGCAAGAAAAGGTCGTTAGGACAAATTAAGCAGATCCCGATACGATTAATGAATGATACTATAATACTGGTGGACGTCGAAATAAACGATACTCAAGGGTATGCTATAATAGTTGGAGTAGATTGGATGAATAAGTTAAAGGGTATTATCAATTTGAAGGTTGGAGAATTTAGGTACGAATGGAAAAGTCAATCTTATACTATACCTATCACTTGTTAGGACAAGCCTCAATACCAAGATGGTGATCCAATAATTATTAAGCCAAAATATAATAGGCGGAAAGAACAAGAGGAGTTGTCGAGTGAGGAAGAATATGAGGAGGAATTAGAACAGGAAGAAATAAAAGGATTTGCGGTACTAGAGAATATAATAGAAGAACCAATCCTAGAAATAGAAGAAGATAAGTTTTCATATGGGAAAATAACAATAATGAGATATGAGCCTGATATGGATAAAGCTATGAATCCGAAAGTGACGAAGTGTTGGTGCACAAGGACACTAGAGGGATGCAAGAAATGTTTGGAGATAAGAGACATTATTAGGTGCTTTACAGAGAAAGAGGACATAAGCGAAATTACACACCCACCTAACATGATAACTATAGAGCAACAAGAACAGTTGGATAATTTTCTGAAGGAATATAAGACTCTTTTTTTGCAAGGACTACACGACTTGTGGCATACAAATGTAGATAAGCATCAAATCATTATCAAACATGTACCCCCTATACATCAGAAGGCTTACCGAATGTCTCCCGCGGAGCATGAGTTCATCTAACAAGAATTGCAGTCGATGCTCCAACATGGGTTAATAGCACTATTCAAAAGCCCATGGTCGTCCCCAGTAGTGTTAGTCTAACTTTGCTAGGATAATCGAGCCCTTAAACAGACTTCTAAAGAAAAACACACTTTAGACCCAGGCGTGTCAACAAGCAATAGACTGGCTTAAGGAAAAACTGACAACAGCACCCATCCTTCAATACCCGGATTTCCAACAACCTTTCATTCTGTACACTGACGTATCATATCAGGGTCTAGGTACCATATTGGCTCAAAAGGATATGGATAACCAAGAGCACGTTATAGCCTATGCTAGTAGGACCTTAGGCCCTTCCGAAGTTAATTACTCACCTACAGAAATAGAATGTTTAGCCGCTGTTTGGGGAATGGAGTACTTCAGGCTATACATTTACCTTCGCCTGTTTGAATTAGTAACTGATCACTCTGCTCTTCAATGGTTACTTAACTAGCCAAACCCTAATAAAAGGATATACCACTGGATTGCCAGGATCGCTGACTATTTGTATAAAGTAGTACACCGAAAAGGTCGTGTCCACTCCAAAATCGACGCCCTGTCAAGAATCCCTTTTGAACCACTATAAGGGAAACAAATTAAAATAATAAGTAGATGTTCATATATATATATAAAAAAAAAAAAAAAAAAAAAAAAAAAAAAAAAAAAAAAAAAAAAAGAAAAAAAAAACATGGATCCCAAACAATACGCAAACATTTTGGCTTACCTAACAACACTTTTTGTACCTCCACACTTAACTACAACCCAACAAAAACAATTCAAGCAAAAAGCAAGCCAATTTATACAAATAAATCAACAATTATATAAAAGAAATAATAAAAAGGATACTCAATTTACTCCACTTAAAGTAGTCAAGACATTCGAATTGGAAAACATCTTGCATAACCTTCATACAGATGTTCTTGCTGGACATTTTGAAATAACAGGGACCTACAATAAGGCCAGAGATTGGTATTACTGGGCCGGGATGTATAAAAGCATCATGGAATACATCCAAACCTGCAATACATGCCAAAGACAGGGGCATGCAAAGAAAAATGAATCATTACACCCTATACCTGTTGGTGCTCCATTTGACTGTGTCAGAATAGATATAGTAAGACCGCTAAAAGTCACCCCAAAAGGCAATCGTTATATCATTGTAGCTACTAAATATTTAACCAAGTGGCCAGAAGCCAAGGCTATTCCAAACATGAAAGCTATAACGATCGCTCAATTTCTATATGATGAAATCCTTACCCGCCATGGTTGTCTAAAGGAATTATTATCAGACCAAGGTACGCCCTTCTGTAATAAGATAGTAGACGCCCTATGCCAATTAATGAGAGTTCGGCACAGGCTAGTTTCGGCCTACCACCTCCAGACCAATGGACTTACAGAGCAGTTTAACAAAACACTCTGTAACACTCTGGCCAAATATGTTTGTGCCTACGAAGAGTCCTGGGATTCTTTCATACAGGCCGCTCTATTCGCTTACTGAATGGTGCCCCAGGCCACCACAAAGTTTACGCCTTTCCAATTGTTATATGGACAGGAAGCTGTATTGTACATAGACCTGTGAGAAAGCAACCAAAAAGACAACCCGGACTACCCATACGACCTACAAGTTCAAAGCCACATAGACTATATTACAGAAAGGTTACAACAAGTACAAATAGAGGCAAGAGAAAATATCAAACTAGCCCAGAAGAAGCAGAAAGAAAGATACGATGAACAAGTAAAGGATACACAGTTCCATATCGGGGATAAGGTACTGCTATATAGATCTGCAGAAGCTAAGGTGCATGGGGACAAGTTTCAGGAAAAATGGAAAGGTCCCTATTATATCCACGACCTAATAGCACCAGGCGTCTATAAGCTTCATACCACCGATTCTGGTAAAATCCTGAGAAGGCCGGTTAACGCAAATCGCCTTAAACTATATTTCGAACGTCCACTATGGGAGCTGATCGTGATAGTGTGAAAGAAAAAAAAAATTACTATCGAACAAAAAGTGGCTCTAAGATATAAAGAAGAGAAAGAAAAATCAACACACAAAAATATAAGTTCAAAAAAAAAAAAAAAAGAGAGAGCACTCAAAGTAGAACACAGCCACTATCAGATAATCAACAATCGTTAAAAAGAATGACCTACTCACACGTGACCAGACAACAATCAGCCCGAAACCACCTCATCGAAAATGTAATCGATTACTACTAGCTTGAAGAACAGACCCCTCTAAGGTTCTTACCACCTTACGATACAAACGATCTTTGGGAGACAGCTCTAAGTAAAGTAGTTTATAAATGTCAAGAAGCCATGAAAGACAAACATCGCATTCGGTTATTAGCAAATTCGTACTACCTAGGTGAATTGCTAAAAATCAAAATACCCAGGCTAAGTGGCTAGAATACGTAGAAAGTAATGGTCTCAAGTGTGAACGGCGATTGTACCGAGGAGCCAAACGAGTTCTGGAAATATTCAGAAGAAACCCAGAACAAATATACCGAACTCGAAAAATATTCCTACACTTTTTGGACGGTCTCACCGATGAAGACTACAATAATAAGTTCTTACCATATACCCAGACCAGTCTAGACTTCGTTACCTTGGATATGAGAAACTCATTTAACACTTTGGATGACCTCGCTTCTTAAGGAGGGAAATGTGACGAAATTGAATATTTTCGTATATTATTGCTCTAGTTAGATAGTTAGTTATATTTATTTTTTATTTATTTATTTAAGTCTTATTTATTCTTCTTGATTATAATATATATTGTAGTTATTTATTTATTTAGTACTATCACTTGCTTTATTTATTTCTTTAAGTATTTGCTATAGTTATTTATTTATTTATTATTATATTTCTTTATTTTCTTTATTTAAGTCTATATACAGTTAGTTATATGTACGTCTATAGGTAGTTATTTAGTAGTATAGTTAGGTATATAGATTAAAATAGATAGTCTAGAGTAGGTAGATAGCAACGTCGCAGATCACAGGATCGTTACACAGTACACATAACTGTGCACTATGATAACCCGGGACACATAATCATTTATGCATCCTCCGCGACCCATGAACCAGACTATCCATGCAGACTAGACGACCTAGCTGCGAACCACACAATCTATCAAGCCTGCAGTGATACAGGATAAAAAAATGTATTTAAGAGAAGTCTTTTCGCTCTGGAAAAAGACATTCTCGGGGGATTCATAAAAAAATACCTAATAAACATCTAAAACTTCAAAAATATTAAACTACCTCTAAATATTAATCGTCTAACCTACCTAAATTCCTTTGAAAAACTGTCTCTCTGATACTAGTCTAATATAATTCTCGGTATTCTCGATAGAATATCCAAAATTTATTTGACAATACTATTGTTTGCAAAGAAGTTTAGATAGTAAAAGAACTGTTTTTTAAAGATATCTTGGCATCCACCAAGCCAATTTTGATGTTCTAACCACCATTAGATGTGTTTTGACAAGCTCTACAAAAGTCTCTTAAATTAGAAAAGTAATTAACTTAGTATAAAAAAAAGTTTTAGATACGTGCACACCACATTTGAAGACCCCCAATTTTTATAAGTAATTTGAGTCACATTTTATTATGATCATTCTTTGGTTGACTGGTGGATCACCAATTAAGATATCTTTGCTCAAAGTTTAAGTAAAATTTTAGTGCAGTCTTATTTTAATAAATATTTTGAGTTTTTTTAAATGTTTGAGCAAAGATATATTATTAACCACCAAGTCAAATTTAATAAACTTTTTTTTATTTGCATTCTACAGATTCGTAGAATTTAAATAAACAAAGTTAATTGAATTTGACTTGAAATATCTTTGCTTAAAGTTTAAATAAAATTTTGGTGCAGCCTTATTTTGATAGATATTTTGAGTTTTCTTAAATGTTTGAGTGAAGATATATAGTCAACTACCAAGTCAAATTAGTGGAAATAACATAATTATGTTATTTCTACTTAGTCTAGGTTATTTCCACTCAGGTATGACAACAGAAATGCGTCACCATCATCAGTGTTGTGACGACAGAAATGCGTCACTGTCGTCAGAGATATATTAGTATTTGCTCTATCATTCGAGTGACAAACGATTTACGCTTGCCTCGTCAGTGTTGTAACGACAGAAATGCCTCACCGTCATCAGAGATATATTAGTATTCGCTTCATCATTCGAGTGATGAATGATTCACGCTTGCGCCATCATTTGAGTGACGAACGATTCGCACTGTATCATCAGAGATATATTAGTATTTGCTCCATCATTCGAGTGACAGATACCTGCTAACATGTATATAGCATGGGTATGCTATCTGTCACTGAAAAATCTTTGGTGACAGCTTTGGTGACAACTTTGGTGATGGGTTTATTATTAAAGTTTGGCTTTAAATTCTTTTTTATCTTGTTCTTATATACTGTCACCAAAGTCACTGAAAATAAAGTAAAATTCTAGGAAAAAAATAAACCTTTTTCTTATGATATACATTTGATATATATCCGATATATATTATATACCTACCTTTGATATATATATATATACAGTATATATAATATACCCATATATAAAAAAAAAGAAAAAAAGCTGGAGAAATTCAATCTTTTTTAGAGTTTTCAATGACAGACATCTAAAAAGCTTTCTAAAAGTTTAAAAATGCAGAATTTGATAGAGATCTCGACTCTGAAAATTTTCTGTCACTAAAAAATTTCGGTGACACTTGGCTATACTAAGATATCGCATATATACTTACTATGTATTTTTTAAATACTATTTTGTGCCGTCTTCTTCAGCTTCTCCCGATGATAGTGGTCCTGAGAACGATACTTACTAGCATGAGTTCTGCATGCTCCATATATCGAAGATGTTAACTTAACGCAACCATATTCTTTACATAGTATGCGGGTAGGAGAATCCTAGCGAATTGTACACCCCTCGGGTCGATAGCAACCTCGATTACATACTTTCCCACTTCTAAAAATATAAGAACAATGGTAAAATCCCATATCTAAAGTTTTGCTAATACGTTTTTTAAGTAGTATATATTGTCTAACACTAATTACCTAAAATAATTAATTTTTATTTTGAACTTTTCTCTAACCGCTATTATAGTTTCAAATAATAATATAATATGACTACCCAAAATATTCAAAATTTCCAGGAAACCATCGATCATGTGCCAGCAGAATCAGAAGCACCACTTTCTCAACCAGAGAGCCCAGAAAACTCAGAAAATTTCGAGCCAGAGATAGTGGAAGAAAATAACGGGGCCTTCTACCTCCGGGGGCCAAAGCTTTTCCTCAATCACAGATTTCAGAAAATGGAAAAACCAGTCAATTACTCCGATACTTTGGTGAAGATTATTTGATAGGTATTTCAACCTGTGACAATTTAGTTACAGAAAACAATGAAGGATTAATGGCAATTCTTGAAGATGCTTTATCTAAGCATCAAGATATTCCATTTATGGCCATTGATGTAGAAGAGTCCACTGAATTCACAAATGGTCAAGCCTGGTATGTATTGCGTCTCTATGGCCCTCTCATCAATAGTCAGAAAGCAGTTGTTCAATAACGGGAATTCAAGTCTTTTTTGATATTCTTGTACCAGAAGATGAGTCTCCCAATTTGTTTGAAACAAAAATAAAGGCTATCCTCTTTGGTGAAATAAAATGGTTAAAATAGAACATGTAAAGGCGTATCCATTTCGTGGTTATCATCCCGATAAAAAGTTATATTTGCGTATTTATACAACCAACACTAAGCAAAGAAAGATTGCAATGAAAGCTATTCAAAAGAAAAAGTACGTAATAGCGACAGATGATCAATTTACATACTATCGCAAGGTGGCTCATGAATATGGAATTTCACTATCAGGATGGTCTACAATAAGTAATTATACATGTGAAATTGGAGGAAGGAGAAACCCGCTTTGTGCATATACTTTTTGAATATCTATAGAGAATTTCCATCCTATAAAAGATCTGGTGTTATTAAAATATTGCTTTCCAATTTCAGCACTCATGAGAGATCGTACACTTGCTCTCACATGAGACATAGAAACATATAGTTCAGGTAGATTGGGTGAACTTCCTGAAGCGATTAATGAAGAAGATTTTGTAATTATGATCTGCATGATGTTGCATTGGAAGGATGATCCAAGACCATTAAAACAAATTTGTCTTGTCGATGTCGAAACAGTACCATATTTAGACTGGATTACAATTGTATGTGGATCGCAAACTAATTTGCTAAAAGCATTTTCACTTTGCTGGCGGGCATTTGCTCCAGACATCCAACTCGGATTTAATGATTCACAATATAATTGGCCTTTCATTATGGAAAAAGCCAATAAGTTACATCTCATTGAATGGATGTGAAAACAGATGTCAGGAAGAACTCGCCAGGCAACTTCTGAAGATATTATACAATGAAATTATTATGGAAGATTAGAAGATGTGACTACTTCCAATGAAACCCTTTCCGTGAAAGAGAATACAGAAGAAGAAGTGGAAGAAGAATTCAGAAGGGATTCTATTTTCATCAAAGTTACCCCGGAAGATACCTTTAAATCTTCCTTTCTTAAAATACCTGGATATGTACCAATCGATGTCCGTGCATATTTTAAGAAACTTTACCCTCGCTCGGAAACAAAAAAGGAAAGTTCGCTGAAGTTCTACTTAGAATTATGTGGGCTCAAGAGTAAGGCTGATATGCCTTTTAACAGATTATGAAACTACTATTCTGAGACAAAAAAACTCTCTTCTGATATAACTGCTAGAAATATGCATGAAGTAGCAAACTATTGTATTATAGATGCGTTACGTTGCCAAGAACTTGTAGTCAAACGCAATGTAATTAACGATAATAGAGAAGTTGCTTCTATAGCTCATGTATCCTTCTTCCACAGGTCGAAAGATAAAAAATCAGGCACAAATCAGGTACCCGATTTTAAACTGATTACTGCCTGATTACCACCTGATTTATGCATATTTTTGTACCAAAAATTTGGTACAAAAATATGCATAAATCAGGTGATAATCAGGCAGTAATCAGTTTAAAATCGGGTACCTGATTTGTACCTGATTTTTTATCTTTCGACCTGTGTTCGACTCCCACTATCGTGCAAACGGAATGAAGATACGAAATCTTTTGGGAGCTTATGCTTTTAAACATAATATAGTATTTAGCACAAGAGTATGTAAAAATATAGAAAAAGGAAAATACTCTGGTGCATACGTATTTCCACCTAAAAAAGAGATTGAAATGAAAAGGATTAGATTTTGCTTCATTATATCCAAGTCTCATTATGGCCTACAATCTCTCTCCAGAAAAAATTATACTAAATAAAGGAGAAGCCGATATTGTACAAAAAAATGGAAACAACTTGCATAAGATTGAGTTCTTATTTAATGATCACACCCTTCGTGTCTGGTCTGTTCGGCATGATAATTGTCCCGAGAAAAAAGGATTATATCCAATTGTTTTAAAGGACCTGTTTAACAAACAAGTGAAACTCAAAGCAAAGTTCGCTTTATTGCGTAAAGAAAAGGAGCGCCTCGAAAAACTTATAAGTACCATAGAGGGGAAGAGAAAAATAGTTTCAGACACTTTAAAATCGAAATATGCATCTTTATATTTTGATTACAACTATTTAAATTCCAAGCAGTTCGCTCTGAAGGTATACATGAATACTTTCTATGTTGAGGCTGGAAATAGTAAATCTCTATTCTTTCTTCGTGAGTTAGCTGGAGGAATCACTTCAGCAGGACAATATAATATTAATCTTGTCGCAAATTATGTAACTAAGAAAAGTTTTGGGATAAAATATGGTGATACCGATTCTTTATATCTCACTTGTCCAGATGAGTACTACAAAAAATGTGATGAAGCTTTTGCCAGAGGAGAACTCTCTAAGGAAGCATACTGGATTGAAATGGTTAAAATTACTATGAAGGTAATGAATAATTTTCACAATAAAGTTAATGCCTTTCTTAAGGTAAAAAATGATACCTCCTTTCTAAAAATGGCTTATGAAGAAGTATTGTTCCCTGTATGTTTACCGGTAAAAAGAAATACTTCGGAGTTGCACATGAGGAAATAGTAAATTTCAAGCCAAAAAAGCTGTTCACTAAAGGTATCGACACTGTAAAGCAAGGTTAGACAGAGCTTTTCAAATTTGTTGGAGAGAAAATTATGAGAGAAGCGATGGATATCAATAATACATGCACGATCCATCAAATCATCGAAAATGCTCTTAGAGAAGCAAAATATAAGCAATGGGATTTTGGTCGATTTATTGCGATAGTTACATGGAAACCAAAACTAAAAAACCAATACATCCAACGTTTTATAGCTCGAATGAAAGAAAAAAGTTTGAGTATCCCAGACCCTGGTGAGCGCTTTAGTTATGTAGTAGTAAAAGGTGATCCCCTTTATGACGAAAATGGTAAAAAACAACCGCGAAGGTTTGCAGACTACATGGAGTTTCCAGATAATGCAAAAGAACTCAATACAGAAATAGATATTAGCTACTATTTGAAACAAACTGTGGGATTATACGCCCACTTTATTAATGATGATAAAAGATACCAACCACCTTCTTCACATAAAATTATGCAACTCAAAGATTTGGATGAGAAAGAAAAGCAGATTGACGCATATTCTCAAAAAGAAGCTAAAAAATGGCTTACGAAATATATCAAAGCCTTGAATTGATTAGCTGTGCTATTCTATATTGTTAAGTATCGAATATATTCCCCAATATTAGCAATACTTAAACATTATTAATAATATTTTTTCATACATAAATAATATCCAAGTTCAAATAGATAGTCTTGGTTACCCGATTCACATATCCCGCAATCAATCACTTTTTTTATTACCTTTTAGAGTCGCTCCTTCAGCCTGCGGAGCAATGGCACTTCGAGCCTATCTATATTCTATGTGCGTCTTACAAACCACACAACCGCAATAATTAACAGAGCAAGAAAAATATATGCTGATAGCGGTGACATCAAAGTGCTTGCCACAGC
>CAJVPY010003992.1:0-13217 GCA_910591965.1 Dentiscutata erythropus
CAGAATAATCACAGAAATTGCGAATTAATGACGACAGAATTTTGGTTTAATTGCCGCAGAAAATCATCGTCCCTGAAAATAACCTTACTTAGATCTTACGACGATCAAAAGCTTGATAAGGTATGATGGTAAATATCACCTTTTTTTTATACCATTTCAAGCGAATCGAATGATACAAAAATCATTTTACTTTGACCAAATATATTACAAGGTATCAATTTTTTTTAACGTTGATTTTTTTTTTTTTTTTACTAACACGTCCAAAACGAGGTTCGAAATAAGTAAATCGACTTTATTAAGCAAAGTGGCAGATTTCATTAACCTTCAAAAAAGGAATTATGATGCAGAAGCGTATAAAAGAAAGTCAATTAAATAAGTTGCGAAACTTATTACTGCAGACAATAAACTAAGGTCTATTATCGTTATTTCTTAAACGTGTATAGATGTCCCCTGCAAAAACTCTAAATAGAAATATTAATGTTCTGTTTAAATAACAGAACCATTTAATTCAATAAACATATCTCGCGTTCTAATGATTAAGAATGGCATCATCCAAAAATTTTGCATTTTCGTGTAACCCGAGCTTTTTGGACTAGGCGATACTCATCTATAGTGGTTTAGTAGTAAATTTTGGTGATTTTGGACAAATTTAGTTAATTCCGGAAGCTCGGGTTACACGAAAAGGCAAAATTTTTTGGACATCACTAACCTACTAGTTCGTTTCATTGAGAATTTTGATTCTTTCTGATATATAATGTGTTATCGTTATTAACTATAACATAAGAGTCAATAGAGCTAGGGCCGGAACTGCCTAAAAATCTTTCTAACTGTTTAATTGTTTAATCGTGTTAATATCCGGTGGTGTAAATTAATTTGGCCTACCACGAAACTATGGATCGATTTTTATGTGGTAATCCTTAAATGGAGCTCAACCAAAGTGGTTTACATTAAAACCCGTTAGTAAAAAAATTTAAGATCGGACTTATCGTTTAAATTGCATATATATTGCACTCAATCCTAATTCTCCTTTTTTTTGGCTTTTTGATTCGGGCTTTTTTGATATCGATATCTTTATTTTAACATATGATAATGATAAGGCTATATTAACATTAATGCCTAATCAATCTATACATAACACATCTCTATTATGTCTAAGATATGAACACTACTATTTGATATTATCTAATTTGTTTGCTATAGATAATCAAATTTTTATTGACATTTGTTAGTTATAATGAATCTTTTATTTTACAAAATTCAGAAACTAGATACTGTATATTAGATCAGATTATGCCAAATTTTCTTACAATAAAAAATAATAAAATTTTAAATTAAGCTTAATGTTTGGAAATTTATTAGTTTACACGTAGTGTTTATACACAAGTATAATCGGTGTTAATATTGGTCAATGTCCAAATAAATTTAATTGGATATTGAGCTATGTCCAATTACACTAATTGGACAATTGTCCAATTATTTTATTGACCCAATTTATAATTGAAACAAATATAGATTACATAAAAGTGTAAGTAGGACCCTACAACTTTAAGCTCAAATAAAGCTAAAATTTAAAATCAACATTTTGTACATAACGATAATTTTCAGCACAATAAGAATCAGATTATTATACTCATCAGTTAAATCAATTTTAATAGACGATATGAAACAATTAATAATAGATATAATTTACTTCAAATATTTCAATTAATAAATAATTGTTACACTTATTGGCTGAATCGTTTTGAATAGGAGACTGTTTATTACCAACAAAACAACGATAACTTTATTTTAGATTATACTTACTAATACAAATAAACATATAAACGCTCTAAATAGTTTATTATTAATATTTTCTAACGTTGTATTGGCTTTGTTTAACAGACCGATTAGCTCGAGATTCGGGCTGTAGAAGTTTCGTACTGTATTTTATTATTGAATATACTGTACTGTAGGTATACGTATACTGTATTATATATCCGTACAGTACCCCTTTTTTTATTATATAAAATATAAATGAGTATTATACTGTATAAAAAAATTCATAAATAACAAAACAGTACTGTACAATACGTTAACTTTTTTAATATCGTTACCGAAAGCAATTTAAAATTACTATGTCATCGGGGTTTCAAGTTTATTACTTACTGGACTCTACCTAATTTGTTAGGAATTTTGTCCGGTAAATTATAAATTTGAAATCCCGATGATATGTTTTCTCTTGGTAACACCCATATATTTAATTTATTGCATAGATAAATAAATGATAAATAAAATGATAAATAAAAGTTTTGCTTTAAGGGTAGGTGAATGTCGATCATTTTTGGTTTACAAATATACCACTGATAACCCTTTTTAAATAATTTTAGCAAAAAATTTGTGACGTGTAGGTCAAATTCTTCTATTTATAGTGGTGAAATTTTAAGCCACTGTCTTATTTTTAAAAAAACCTATATGTATAGTATATGTTATAAAATTTTGTTTAGCTTGATTAAAATTTGTCTAGATAGTACAAAAAATTTTTTATTCAATCAACGTTCTAGATAAATAATTATTTAATCAAAATTGATTACAATATCAAGACTCATTACACATATAGCAATAGAAAACAAGCAGAAGAAAAATATTTATATTTTTTTATCAAATTTAACCAAAGGTTTAACAAATCCAAAAAAAAAAGCATTAGTTTTTAGATTTTGAAGATTAATTTTTGGCAATCCTTTATTTATATATTTTACATATTAAGATTAACATGTTACAACTAGGGATGCGAGCTATACCTATACTGTATTATACTATTGGTATAATACCAGGTATAATACCAGTATTATACACATAGGTATAGGTATAATACCAATAATAGAAATATGTTAGCCAATTAAATTGCTTTATTTGCAATTCCGAAGTTTGCCTTATAATAATTTCAAAAAATTTCAGACCATATTAAGCTGAGAATATAATTATAAGTTATACCATGCTATATCACATTATACGGCATTATACCTAGTATTATACTACTATTTTTTATTATACTAGTATAATCACATCCCTAGTTACAACTGTTATACAATTATAAAATTAATCTATCTAAGTTATTAAATTATATCTAATAATCTTTCATATATGCTAATCTATATACCATTTAGATAATATTTCTTTATTAGACTTACAACATTTTTGATTTATTACACAGGTCTTATATGATAACCTGTGCTTTTTTTATTTACTTATTAGTATGGGATTGTTATATTAGTAAAATCTTAAAGGACACCAAACTGGAAGCAAGAAGAGCACCCACTTCTAGAACACCAATTTGGAAGTTATACAAGAAACGAATTAGGAGTAATGTGATAAGTAATGAGAGGTAAATTATAACTGGTAGATATTGTATAGTAATATATATAGTAGGGTATATATGAATTGGTAAAAATATTAAGGTTCTGAGTTAAATCAGAATTTAGGGTGCTTTTTGATAGAGGTTTCTGAGTAAGTCTATTTTACATGTGAGATAGTGCAGATAGTTGTATCTGGGTGCCATATAGGGTAGCCAGGTGAGATCATAGCAACTATTTAGTTAAATAGTTTAATATATATAATATTATATACTATTTGGTTAAATATAATAAAAAAAGTTAATGACAAAATTGTTGAAGTTTAAAAAAAAAAAAAAAAAGATCTTTGCAAGGTACATTAACAAATAAAATAAAGGTATCTACTTTTTTTGTTTTTAGGAATCTTTTAGATCCCATAAATAATACAGCTTTATCAGATGCCATTCTTGATTGGTAGAACTCAAAAAAGACAAATGGTTATTATAAGATGCTATTTAAAGAGATAGAAAAAGGTTTTGAAGAAACCTATATAGCTAAAATATTAAAAAAAATTTGGCCTGAAAAAGATAGTTTTGAAGAAAATGTAGTTTATGCAATAGCAGTAGCTCAAACTATACTTAACCTAGATTACGGTAAATTAACAATATCAGATACTGCTATAAAAAAATTGGCTACAAGACATTTATTATTATTTTTTTTTGTAAATAAAGTCAGTTTTTTTTTTATTCATTATGCAGAATTTACAAAGTAAGTATATATAAATTTTTCAGAAAAGTGGAGATAGAGCTACTTTACTCTAGACCTTAACCTTAGCTAGGTAGGCTAAAAGACCTTTAGACTATGAATTTAAAATAGAATGAGGGGATAAGTTGAAATTAATATAATCTTTTTGCCAAGAGTATAATTTGCTTCTTAATTGAAGCTTCTCAATCATAAGTCAGGATGGAGTTTCTATAACTAGATTAGGTAAAGAAAAAGTTGTATTATTATTATTAGAGAGAGGAACCCTGCTTAGAATTCAAATAGACTTTTGTAATTCAAGGAGTATAGTATAATGAAGTTCAGATAAGAAATTTATAGCTGATTTGTAATTACAGATAGGTGTGAGCATATCTTCGGTTATTATTTCAATAGGTATTTGGTTCTGTATATGAGTGCTATAATATGCTTGGATGAAATTGGTAGTATTTAAAATATTAAAGTTATGTTTGGATATAAATTAGATTAAAATACAGTATTAGTTAGTAGAGTAGATAAATTAGTAGTATTAGTAGGGCAAGTAATCTAATATGTATCTATTTCTATTGCACTATTAGAGTGTTTATAACAAGAAGAAGGGTGTTTGAAAGAATGATATTTGAATAAATTGGCTTGGTTGGGTAGCTTATTCATTAGAATTTTGAACTTGAAATTTTTATTTGTTAATACTTTAGAGTCTATATAGTATTGTTGTGATTGAATGTTGAACTTTAAATACTAAAAAGTTGGGTTTTAACAAATTTTGAAGTTGGTTCTCACAGATCTTTAAATTCTGTTTAGAGTATACTATAAGTCTATATTAGTTGCAATGTGGAGTTTTTTGATTGTTTGTCTAAAGATAGATTGTAGTTGAATCTTAAAAGGTAGGTATTGTAGATAAGTAGTGATGAATTAATTTCTGTATGCAGAATGTGGTTATTGGAGTGTAATATAGTGGTAATGCTAGTATAGCAAGTAATTATTGAGATGAATTTAGTATAGATAGCTGCTCTAGTAGCAATTAAGTAACTAGTGTTGTCATTTTTACAGATATAATAAGTAAAGTGTCTAGTAGAAGAGATAGTATTTTGATTAGAAATATAGAGTTTGTTTTGAGGTTAATATGTGAACTGGAGGGTATGATTGTAAGCAGTGTATATAATGTAGTGATAGTGATTTTTGCTGGGTTGGACCAAGTAGTATTTTGTATAGTTAATCATATATTATAGTGTTAAATATAAGCTTTGCAGTAGGTATCAATAGCTTTTTCCTTGTAGATATTACTGCTAATTATACTTGTATAGATTTGGTATTAGAGAAGGAAAGATAAGTGTTCCAGATATATTCTGCTTGATCATTATGTGCCTAGACCATGTTAAAGGAATAATGGTGGTTATGAGGTATATAGTAAGTAGGATTGGTATTGTATTTGGTTATTAAGGGTGAGTTGCTTAAGTTGGCTAGACTACTATGCCACATGTGTTTTAATGATACTTGAATTTGGTAGGTGATGGTTTTTGGAGTCTAGAATAAATACCGAATATTATTTGTTGTATAGTCATGATAAGCATATCAGTTACAAGAGATTAAGCTATTAGTTGTTTGGTCTAAGTTCCAATGATGTGTCTTAAAACAATTGTTCTTGGTAGAGATTATTTTACCAAAAGTATGATCAGATATTATTATCCAATATAAGGAAGTGTTCGCTGGGGTTTACGTAAAAGGGTTTAAATATATTAGATTGAAAGTAGAGGATTCTAATTCGATGATAGTGTCTTTGATTGTGTTAAACCATTTTGAAATACAGCCATATGGTATCTTTAGAATATTGTGACAGAAGCTTTCCAGTTGAGCATTATAGTATTATCATGGTTTGTGAATTGTTCGATTGCTGATATCTTGTATTTATTCAGTTAATACTTCATATGGGTATTGTTTTTTACATTATGTAGAATAGAGTTAATAGATATATTGGGTGTATTAAGTGGGTTAGGGTTAGATGGTTAGATAAATTGAATATTAAGTTAGTACATATTGAGAATGAGTTGTGTGATGAAAGTTTTGAATTCTTTAAAAGTGAATTGGGGTTGGTGGGCTAGAATAGATACATTAGAGAAAGTGTTGTTTTGTAGCTATTGTAATTGAATGAAAAATAATAGGGTAATTGAAAAATTGAGCATGTTTTTTAGAATTGATATATGGGGTCTTTGCCTTGAAAATCATGTTATGGGATATAGTAAATCATATATTCCATAACTTGATTTTCAAGGCAAAGCCCCCATATAGTGTACTTATTGTAATTGGTAAGCGTTTATTACTATATAGATATAAGAATGAAATAAGAGCAGATTAGGGGTACAACTAGAGATAGATGCTTTGTGTTTTATAGTAGTAGTGTAGTATCTTATGAGGCATTAATAGTTGGAGAAATTTAGGTAGAGATGGTAGTATAATCTAGAAAGCAAAACTGTATTGATGATGTAGATAGCTTGTTTTTTGGTAATCTTTGCATAATTAAATTTGATTAGTTCTGTACAGAATTGTTTTTTAATTGTTCAAATTGAATATTGATTGTTAATAGTATGGTCAATAAATATGTCAAGGAATTTGAAAGTTTGTTTTGGTAATAAGTTGTGAATAAGTTGGTTCTGGAAAATAATAAAAGAAATATCCTTGGTGTTGTTATAGAGTAGGGTAGATTTACTAGGATTTACAATTATTTTTACTATTTGATAAAAGGAAGATGTGATACTAAGTATTTGTTGGAGTGATATTTGGTTTGAAGAAATTCATGTGGTGTCATCTATATAAGCAATGATATTTGCAGTAGTAGTATGAGTTTGGTTGAAGTTTGTTACAATAGTAAAGATGGTGTAGTCTAGAGTAGATTTGGAAATATGGCTAATAAGAGAGTCATAGTAAATACGCTATAATATTGGAAAGATTGTTTCACTCTGATCAATACTGTCTTCAACATTGTAAGATAGTATTTTACTAATGAGGTAATAACTTGATTTTGTCTTGTAGAGAAAATATAAACTATAAGATTTATGATTTGAAATGGCATACCAATTCAAAGAAAGGCTTTGCTTAATAGTAGTATGTATATAGTAGTGTTGTAAGCCGATTAGAAGCTAGTCATCTTAGTCAACTTAGCTGACTTCTAATTAACTAAATCAACTAATTTGACAAACTAAAATTATTGGTTGAAGTTTAACTATTGTTTTTTTAAGATTTTTATTAGGTAGCTTTGCTTATTGTTTAGTATCGAAAAAAAGAAGCTTTAGCTAATTAAGTAACAATATCCTAAATTTGTCTCTTAATAGCTTAGTTGACTAACTTAGTCAATAACTCAGCTAACAACATTAGTATACAGTATTGTAAGCTTTGAATATATCTTGCAATAGTATCCAAAGTTCTTTTTTATTTATAGGTGTGTCTTCATATAGATGAGTAATATATTAAATAAGTTGTAGTGTGGAGGTTAGTGGAAGTGCAACGTTGTTTGCGGGATTAAGCAAATCATTGCAAATAAGAATAAAGTTAATACAGATGGTGAAGATTTTAGTAAAGATTTTTTGAATATACTTAATAAGTGTTATAGAGTGAGTTTTAGAGAGATCCCCCAATTGGTATCCTTTTTTTGATATAAGCCAAACTAGGCCTTTGTACTATAATGAGGGTGTTGTTTGTAATCAATATAGGCATTAAAGATCCTAGCTAGTGTTAGTATTACTATGTGTGAAAATTTCTTAAACATTTCATTTGGGATTAACAAGAGGCTGGTTGCTTTGTTGTTGGGTGCTATAGTTATTGTTGCCTAAATTTCATCTGCTTTAATTGGTTTTAATAGTGGTGTGTATATGGTAAAGATAACTTGAGGTAGTGTTTTGTAATACTGTTTCTATTCTGTCTAATGGCTAGAATCAAATAGGTTAAGTTTGGTCTAGTAATGAAAGTGTTATAATATTTCTTGTTTAATTTCTTGGAGATTGGTGATTAGTGTAGTTAGTGTGGTAATATTGTAGAAGGTAACAGGGTTTAGTGCTAGTGTAGAATACTATCAATTATCTTGGTTGTGTTGCTTTGAAAGTTGGTATAGCATTTATTTGTAAAGTATTAGATTTTGTCTTTTTTTTAGTTGTTGTTTTTGATATTCTTTGCAGTGTATAAAGTTGAGTGAAGCTATTTAAAATATATTTTTGTATGGATATAGAAGCTGTATTTCAAGTTATTGGGTTTGAGGTTTTGGCTAGAAGCTTGAGTAAGTGCATTAATTTTATTGAGGAGGCTATTGATAAAAGTAGTAATATGTTGGGTATGGAATAAGATAGATCAATTAATTATATTAAAGATATAGTTAATATGTTTGAGTACTCGATATAAAGAGCTAGCTTTAAAAGAGTGAGTGTAAAAAGTATAGGGCTAGTGTAAATATATAAGATAAATTTGTTAGCTGCTTGTTTGATAATATTGTTTAAATTATTGAAGGTTTTGTTTAGTTGATATGTGTTAGTAATTTTCTGTGGAGGCTAAAATATAAGTTGAGATGAATCTGGAAAAATCCTCCCAGAGTTTAAAATTTATATAGTCATAGTTGTAGATCTTCCAGTATTGTTTTTTGTAACAAGGTTGTTTAACTATGAGATGTATATGCCGTGAGGTAGTGAGTATTTGATAATTACTATTGGCGATGTTAGTAGAGTCAAGAAGAAGAGATATAGTGAATGAGAGTGTGATTTCGGGAAGAGACCCATATATTATCATTTGGCTTGATGACTAATTTCAGTTCCAGATAGGTTTGGTAATATGATGTAGCTATAATAGACTTATGAAGCTAATAGTTAGGAGGTGTTGAAGTAGAGAACACTAGTAGAATTTTTTTACCTATAATAGTATTTAGTTAGTTTCTAATAGTATAAGGCTAGATATGTGAGCTTTGATAGTTTAGTTATGGAGAATAAATCTTGAATTTCAGATTGAGTTTGGAAGAAAGATTAGGAAAAGGTAGTAGTTGGGTTTCAAAGTAGCTATTATACAGTTTTTTAAAAGTATATATTTTCTAGAGTGCAAGAACAACTGCTCTGGTATCACTATAGTTTGCAATAGATAGTTTAAATGATAAGATTTGAAGAATATTGTCAGTAATACCACATGGAGAATAAGGTAAAGGTTTGAGGAAAGAGGCATAAGCAGAAATTAGAGTAGCTCTGATTTTTTTAAAGTCAAAGGCTGTGGTGATTTTTGCAAAATTTGTTAGGTAGGTGATATATCTTGTAATATCATAAGAACTTTTTAGCATAAAGTTCAGGTTATATAAAAGTCAAGTGCTAGTTTTGCTTTAAGTCTTTGAAAAAGTTAGTCCTGGTTAGTTTTATTAATATATTAGATGTTATAACAACATTTGTATCTTTTAGTTGCAATTTGTAGAAGAGTTTTGAATTTTTTCTGGTATTGTAGTTGGGTGAAGGCATTATAGATAAAAGATTTGAAGAAGGCAGTATCAAAGTGAATGAATTTTTTATTAATTGTAGGAGGTAAGTTGTAGGAGATAGAAATAGAAGTTATTTTATAAATGAAAAATTCTTCAAGTTTAGTAATATCTTCAAATATGATAATAAAGTAATTGCTGTGCTATTGAAGTTTATCAAATTCATCAGTACATTGTATTGTGAGGTTTTTAAGAACTGAAGTACACTAGTATAGGTCTTGATGGTCTAAAACTTTTTGACTAGGTTTGGATTTTTGGTTGCCTATAAGTGCTGTGGTATAGAATTTTTTTGGTAAGGATTCAATTGTAGCATTTAAATAAGTATCTATAAGTAGATCTTGATAGGAGTTGGTAGTAGAGTCAGATAGTTGGGCTAAATTGTCAGCTATGAGTAGGTTGAATTTGGTTGTAGAAGTGTTTTCAGATCTAAATAGCATTAGGTGATTGGAAGGTTGTAGATTAGCTGCCAAGATAAATTGTTGTGCCAAATTGGGATCAGTATTTGTTGTAGTAATTACTGTGGAAATTTTTGCAGTTTTTTCCATGCTAATTGAGATAGGCCCAGAGGCCCTGATCAGCTTGTTGTTCTCAGAGAATATAGTGTTTTGCCTACTTTGTTAAAATTGTGTTGTAAGAATGGTTGAAATAGAGATTGTCAAAGAATAGTCCATTTGCATAGCTGCATTATTGGGATCATTTTGTCTATTTCTTTTTACAGAAGGGGGTTGTTAGGTACTTGGTTGGGAGTATTAGAGAGCTGGTTAAAAGTTGGAGTACAGGTATCTATAGTTAGGGTAGAGTGACTATTATAAATAAGTAAAGGCTCAAAGGTCTAAAGAGTAGCAAAAAGGCAGTTTCTTGTGTATTTAATTTTGTTTAAAGGGTATAGTACTGTGCTTTATTGGTTTGTTCTTTGTCTCAGAGGACCTAATAAATTATTTATTTATTATAATACTAAGCATTGTTTGTTTGATTGTATTTTATTTACTTTAAAATTTGATTTTTAGGGATGAACCAGAAAGAGTTTTTTTTTACTGCTACAAGATATTTAGTAAGTATTTAATTCTATTTTTGTTAATTATTTAAATTAATTTACTAAATTCGAACTACAGTTAAACCTCTCTATAGTTACTCTCTATATAAGTATATTTATTTTAAAACCAACTATTATAAACATATAGAAAAAACTTCTTTATAAGCACATTTTAGTAAAATTTTCTTTACAATCACACAAATCTCTATTTCGAGAATGTGATTATAGAGAGGTTAGACTGTATTTCAAATTAAATAGGAGAAATTAAAACATTACAGACCATTATTCAAAAGTCAATTCTTGTGATGAAGAAAGTAATAACCTTAATAAAAAAGATTCAAATAAAGTTAAATTAGTAAAAATAATATTTAATTATTTTACAACTAATATAAATATTCAAATTAATTAGAAAAAAGTTTTCAAATATAAAAACAATTTGAATTCTTCTGAAAGAGTATAATTTTTTAATTTTATTTAATTTAATTAAATTTATTTAAATTTATAAAAGGCCAAAGTATAGTAATTTTAGGGCAGTGTTATTTATCATCTAATTTTTTTTTATCAGAGGCTTACTCTCCCCTAGTTTTTAATATATAAATTATTAGGTCTCATATATAAAATTTTAATTTTTTTGACCCCCTCTTCTAGAAAATCACCTGATAATTGTCGGCTCTCTTAACTTTAACTAACATAACTTTATTTGAATTAAATTGCAATATTTTGAATTAGCTAAATTTTATTTTTTATTTTATAATCTGAAGTAGTTTGAGTTAGTTCGGATGAAGACTCATCTAACCAAGTAGATATATTCAAAGTAAATATAAATAAACTAGATAATAAAGATTCTTTGCTCTTAGATAATAATAATAATAATGATGATAAGAAAGTTATAGTTGATGATAAGAAAAATACAGATAATGATAAATAAAAGTTTTTATTTTTTTGGTTTATTTGAATAATATTGCATTTTTTTGTTTTTTATTTTTTATATATTTCTTTATATAGGATTTTCTATAATTTAGCTTTTTTTTATATACTGTAATTTTTAAAATTTTAAATAAAATAAATAATCAAATTATTAATAAAATATATTTTAAGTTATAAAATTTATATTTTGTTTATTTAAATAAAGGTTATAAATTTAGTTTGTCTCAAAATAATTCAAAATTATTTAATAAATTATATAATTATTGTATTTAAATATATTTTCTATTATTCATATTTTTTTATTTAATTTATTTTGATTTAATTTGAAATACCTCAAAATATTTCAAATAGTATTTGATAAATTCAAATTGATTAGCTTTTTTTACTCATTAGTAGCTATCTTTTAGTTTATAAATAGTTTTTTGTTTTGATGCATTTATATTTATTTTAAATTGGGTTGAATTAATTCAAAATATTGCATTAACAAAAATAGTAGAAACCAACTAGCCAGAGTACATAAGAGTGACTATAAGATAGCATCTGTTGTTTAGAGGTAGTTTTCATATACTACCTGCCAACAGACTCAGAGTTTATCACTTACTGCAAACCCGGCGCTTGTCATTTAGAGATAGTTCTTATACACTATCTGCTAACAAGTTCAGAGTTTATTACTTACTGACAAAATGCGAGTAGCATAGTTCTGGCTGAAAGGAAAACTATTTCTGTTGTTTTTAGTAACTCACTTTTCTTTAAGTAGTATCAAGAGATCTTTTTCTCTTTGTCACTTTGTGTTGGTTCTACTAAAATTTTTCGATAAAAAGTGGGTATTTTGGCATATCCCCTTCAAAAGATCGGTATTGTTTACACCTACCAAATCGGGATGAACTTAGTAGAAGGCAACTACATGGTTTGTTGTTTTGCAAATATGGTGCTACAGTATAGAAAAGAGATCTTCACCTCCGTTTAAGAGATATCTGAGTTGAGTCAGTGCCCGAAACAAGTTCCAAAGCTAAACCGAAGGTTTACAATCGAGATATAGTAATTAGTTGCAATTATTATATAATTTTTACTCTTATGTCTAGCATGGGCTATAATAGTATATCATGGCTATCTTTCTTTTTTTCCACTTTTTTATCTTTGTTCATTTATATTAGATTATTTTAGAATTTGTTGAAAAGTTTTTTTTTCCTACTGTGAGGTGTTTTTTTTCTAAAATGTTTGTCTTTCATAAACATAGCTTTATTTTTTTCACTTTTATATACGAATAAGAGCTTAATTATGTTGTCGGGCTTAGGTAGAAGAAGTCTGAAAGAAGGAAAAGGTAGTCATGACAGGCAGTAAGTACTATCTGTTAAGATCCGGATCATATCTAATTGCAGAAAAAATCCAGAAGGAGAAGAATCCTACTATAGCAAGTCGAATATAGGTACCAAGTTGATAACCAGGTTAGTTGTAACTTGTAATTTAGATAACAATTTGGGCTATGGCTAGGGTGTCTGGCACACCAAAAAAAATTTGGCATGCCATAGGTATGCCTTTTGTTAAAATTTGTACCATGGCATGCCAAAAGGCATGCTATAAAATATTATATATTATTTATAATATCACTAGTTGTAAACCCGTGCAATAATGCACAGAAATAAACTTATAAAATTTTTAAATATAATTTTAAAATAAAATAAATATATAGTAAAACTTT
>CAJVPY010003993.1:0-13216 GCA_910591965.1 Dentiscutata erythropus
ATTACGGCATACAATTTTTACGGCAATTAGATGCTATGCCGTAATTAATTCTACCACTGGTAAAATGCCGTAATTGCCGTAATTCAGTAATTCTACCACCAACTATAGTTTATATGTTTGATTGAAAAATTGATTAAGAAATTGATCAAGTAATTTATCGGCTATCCGGCTACTAGTCGATAGTCGATGATATCTGACCGTAGCTGACCGTACCCATCCCTAGATGTGAGATTTAAATTATCTTGGGTTGATTATAATGTGTTCAAAGGCATTGCAAAATGGGAAAGGAGGATTCGCAACCGTATATAAGACAACTTGGTTCGACAGTATTAATAATATATGGTGGGATGTTACACTTAAAGTGATTCATGATTCAAACAAAAAAGAGCAAGAATTTATTCAAGAATTGAAGAATTTCTGTGGAATTGGTTACAAAAATCCTTCGTTCTTGAACTGTCATGGATTATCAAGAAATGATTGTGATGGTTATATTATTGTTATGCAGATTGCACCAGAAAATTCGTTACGACAAAATCTTGGAAAAGTATCAAAATTTAAATTGAACGATAAATTGAGTACCTTGCATTGTGTAGCTGTGAATCTCGAATCAATACATTCACAGGGACTCTTTCACAGAGAATTACACAGCGGAAATATTCTGCAACCTGAATTACAATACGCATATATCACTGAACTTGGACTTTCTAAAAAAGTAAAGAAAGGAAAAATTTTAGAATTCTACAATATGTAGCACGAAAGGTTTTGGTAGGTCAACTGTATACTCAGGCATCAAATATTTACAGTCTTGAGGTTATCACGACAGAGATTTTGACCGGACAAAGTGCATTTGAAGACCATCTTGCATTAAAATTATCGATGAATCAAGACCTGAATGTTTAGGATATTGTTATATTGAATTAGCTATTAAATGCATGGAAGATTTTAATAAACGACCTACTGCAACAGAAATTATTGAAATAATCACGCGTTGGTTGGATGAAATAGACCAGGAATATGCCAGTGAAATCAAAAATCGAATTTTTGAAGCCAATATAGTTACATCAGAAGCGAACATCCACAAGAAATATACACTAGCAAGAAATATGAAACAAAAAAATATTTAGAATATATTAGTAAACCGATTAATGAAATAGAAATCCCGAACAAATTCTTAAATTTAAATTATATTAGGCGAGAACTGTTCATTAACGGTTAAAACAGTATTGTCAACTATGGGAGATCTACTAATTGCTTTCTATTCGTTATCAGTCGAGTCTACATTAAATGAATAAACAGTTATCATCTACGACACAACTGATAACATTACTTAATAATAATTTAGTTAAGACAGCTATAGAATAAATACGGTTGCATTCCATTTAAATTAAAAAAAAAGGGTACTCTATAAGTAGGCTACTATTACATATTTGTGTAATAGGGTGATTCGGAATTAATGTTCTGGTTTCTGATTTCGAATAGAATTAGTGACAAACTTTTGCTTTAAAATAAGTGATTTATAAATTCTATTTGTTTTTTTATACGATGACGTAATATATCATCAGAAATATGTTTTCTGATTTCGGAATTTCATAACAGAAATAGGATGTTTTAAACTTCTACTTAGTGATGCGAACGGCTAAGGTTAAGCCGCAAGCCGATCGGCTAAGGGTCTACTAATAAAGTATCGGCTCCGGAAACGGCTCGGCTAAAGACTTTGAAGCCGAACATGGAGTCGCGAGCCGATAGGTCAATAGCACATGATCATTAGCCAATAGTAGTTCATATAGTTTCGTGACCTAAACTATGCAATTGCTGAATTACATTTTAATTCAGCAAATCCTCAACACTTTATAGCCTTCTAGCTCAATCTCTTACATGTGTTTTATTAATTGAAAAAAAATTTTGCATAGAAGAGCAGAAGTAGCGTTCTCCAATGAGCCTTGCTAAAAATTGCCATTGGCTCATTAAGGCTTATTTAGTTTTTATACTATATAATATATAAAAATATCACTTATTTGTATAGTTTATAATATAAACTATACAAATAAATGATATTTTTATATATTATATAGTAATAGTATAAAAACTAAATAAGCCTTAATGAGCCAATGGCAATTTTTAGAAAGGCTCATTGGAGAACACTAAATAGAAGTATCAAGATTTTTGTGAAATCATATTACGTACCATTAGCGGCTCAGCTCAGCTCGGCTTGAGGTTGATTGACTTATAAACTGCTCAGCTCTGGAAGGATCGCTCAGCTTAGTAAATGTTAGCCGTGAGCCGAGCCAAGCCGTTCGCATTACTACTCCTACTTATTTTTCGAAATAATTTTCACCCTAATATTTGCATTTAAGGATGATTAAAAAACGGTCAGCTGTTTTTAACCGTTTCTTTATTGGGTTAACACTTTTTTTTTAAAATATTGACGTTTGATGCTAAAATTTTGCTGAAACTGAAAATATTGCCTCTGATTGGTTAATTTTAATTTTCAGCCGAGAAATCTTTTTTTTAAAAAAAAATGACGGTGCTAGATAAATCTGAATTTATTAGGTATTGCATAAAAATATTTTTTTATTTGATCGCTTTAATTTTTACCAAAACTACATATTTTAATGCGAAATTTGTTTATTGGCTAATACAACCTTTCATTCATATTAATTTTACATTCGTTATGTAAAACCTTATTGCAACAAATTATTGATTAGCTTACTTTTGTGATGATAATTTTGTTTAACCTTATTATTATTATTATTATTGTTGTTGTTGTTGTTTTAATAATCGGATTCCTGAGTAATTAAAATTTCTGCTGGGGATGGCGATAGACCAAAGTCAAGGGCGGGAGTCGGACATCGCCTGAATTTAGAACAGCATAGAAAGGTCTTCCACTCCGCTCCCCCTGCTCCAGCTCAAAAATCTGAATTCATTGAAATTTAGAGACTTTACAGCCAGGTAGTTGAATACCGGTATAAATAAGTTATTTTTGCTTAATCTAATAATGATAATGATAATATCGCATAATGTTTAGGCAAGGTTGGGCTGGACATTGGACATGGACATTGGACAACCCTTGTCCAGTCCAGTCCAATCCATTGGACCAAAAAGCATTGGACATTGGACATTGTGTAATTTACAAATCATGTGACAAATAGCCAATCAAAAATCTTCACATTATCACACCGAAGAAAGTTGTGATCACGTGATGAAGGTAATATTTATAAAAAGTTCGTTAAATTTAAGGTTAGCATTTATATTAGGGCTAGAAATTAGTGAAATATGTATAGTAAAATTACCCAAGGAAAGCTTTTTGTTAGGCCATATTTTCACCAAAGATTTTTTTATATTTTTTAAAATTATTGGACATATTGGACTGGACATATGTCCAAGTATTATGTCCAATGTCCAATAGCATAAAAATGGTTGGACATATGTCCAGTGCCAACACTGTGTTTAGGTAATGACTATTAATTGATTTAGCCTTCTCGCATATTTATTGTGATAAAAACCGATTAATATAGTGAATAGAGTTCAATTATTAACCATTACATATCTTTGTTTGCATATTTTTGTAAACACTAATAAGCAGGCCTACCGAAAAATCAATTACGATTAATTTTTACATACGTCATACAATTAAATTTAATTAAAATTATCAAAAAATTAATTGAAACCCAATTAATGACGAAATAATTGCAATTATTTGCAATTAAATTCAATTTTCTTTCACTGGTGTAACCTGATCTTTTAAACAGCGAAAAATCAAAAATCATATCGTAATGGTGAATATACGATATTAACCTAATTACGTAAAATTGCAATTAAATGACCAATTGTGACTGCGCCATCAATCAACTAATTGAGCTTGAAAAATTGCAATTAATTGCCTCTACAATCAATTATTCGGTAGGCCTGCTAATAAGCACGAACGCACATATTTTGGGAAGCAACTATCATAATATAATTATTCTTTTCATCAATAAAAATGTCCAACAACACGATAATGCAGATCTATGATATCAATATATTTTTAATCACGTGTCCGTTTTTTGCCCTGGCGATACTGTGAATGATGAAGATAATTAAAATTTTGAAATAGTTATCAAATTCCCTTCGCCACGATCCTTTTGGCTTTGATGATCAGTGATTATTAAATTCATCTGTGTGGTGAAAAATCCACCCAATAAGAAAAGTGGTTTCGGGAATGCACGAAATGGCACAGGTCGCGTGGCACGCACAGACACGTTTACGGAATGGCACGGACATTACGACAAGGGTGGCATGTTATATCACATCATACGGAACGGCACGTTAAGATGACATGTGTTGGTTCGTTTCGTTTCGCGGAGAGCGAAAGATCAATAAATGTTTTTTTTTAAAAAAAGTGCAATATCTCATAATTTTACTAATAAAGCTGCTTTGTGTCTTAACAAAAAAAATTCCTTACGAATTTTACTTAATATACGGTTAGTTTGTTCATATTATTGATTACTGGTGAAATTTATAATCCACATGTTTGTATTTGTTATCGCAGTGGTACGTGAATTTACGTACCATTACCTGTACCGAATCCCGTGCTGTTTCAGCTAGTAAATGCTACAAAACTCGAGCCATTTATGGTCCGCCAGGGACAGTTAAAAAATTTATCCAAATTTTCTGAAATTTTTGGTAATTTTCGAAATTTATCAAAATAAACCGACCTTTTTAGCAGATCCAAATCTAACCAATTAGAATACAGAAATTATATCACGTTATATCTGATATTGTATTTTAATTGGTAGTGATGCAATTATTTTTATATTATTCAATAATGATAATTTTTTTTTAGATTATTTTTTTACCATTTTTTTTGGTGATAGTTTTTTGCTTGGTGTGCTTTTGCTATTTTTTAGCATAATATATATTTTTTTATTATGTTATAAATATACATTCCCATAGTTAAAAAACCATAATCTCAAGGCTCAAGATGCATGCAAAACGATACACAAACACAATTGACCCATGAATCATTATGCAAAATACTATTGTACAACAATGCAAAAAATAATAAAACACTTCGATTTTATATAATCAAAATTTATCGAATATTTGCAAAAATTATCAAAATATTTTAAAATTATCGAAATAATATTCAACTGTCCCTGGCACGGGCATACAATCCCACACGGTCCACTGAACTCGTACCAACTCAATACAAATCCGGATCCTGACCGTGCTACAAAGACCCGTTCCGATCCGGTACATTTTTCTTATAGGGCCAACCAAAAATTCCACCCACAAAAATGCATTCGTAAGCTTAGATAAGCCGTTTCAATATTTATAGCATTATCATAAAACTTTCGACACAGCCAGGGTGGGCTTGGGTCAAAATCCAGATAAACAAACAAAAATCCGGAAAGGTCAAAATTCCGACAAGTTAGCCCGCATTAGCTATAATTCCAATCAATTTTTTGTTTGTCAGAATTCTGTTTGTCTGGATTTTGACAGGGCGGACCCCTAAGTGCGGGTCCAACATCTCACGCGTGCACGACATATGCATTATGAAGTAATTATGACGTATCAACTCCTACTATAATCGGGATAAATTAAATTTTACGTTTACTAAAAAGGATTTTGCAAATTTTGCATTCAAAAAAGTTGACTTTAGTCGTACACACTTATGTAAGGAGTTGGTTATAACCAATCAAATACTTTGGTGCGGACAGAACATTCGTGACGGTGGAATAATTTTAATATATTTTGAAAATCTTATCCGGAAATATCAAAAAGATTTGCGAAAAAAAATTAATTGTATATCGATAATTATATACTAATACATATATAGTTTTATCTGCATAATTTATCAGATATTTAAAAATGTTTTCAATAAGGTAATTTTAAGTAAAATGCAATGTTGTAATACGTAAAGTTTGATTAAACTAACCAATGTATAAGTTGATAATTAAAAATGTACTAATAAGGCGCATTTTGGGAGATTGGATAGTCTAATCAAATTGGATTGAAATCAGCTGATTTTTTAAGGGGTGGGAGTTTGCAAGTCATATATTTTACAATTAAATTTAATTGGCTAATATTTGAATCAGGTGGGGTGGGTGGTTAGTAGCTGGAAATCACCTGATTTCTGTCCCTCCCCTTATAGCAACCTTATGATAAAAAAGATTGTCACGAACTACTTTTTGACCAATTAGATCGTTCTATAACTATTTTGTGTGCTCAAGAATAACTTTGATGAGTTAATAGATAAAACATAATATCATTGCCGCATTATAATCATTATAATAATAAGAGGATGTGAATGATGAAACACTTATTTTACTATGCGGTATCCGTTTTTAAAAGTTTAACCTACATAATAATAGTGGAATGTTATCTATGTCACTGCAGCATTATTGTTACAGTATTAGCATTATAATACGTATTTAGATATATTTTGGTATAACGCATTACGGTATGACGCATTAGGCGTTACGGCGCTACAGTAATACGGTGTTACCATTACGGCATTACGATGCATCTCAAAATAATTACGGCAAATTATATAACATACCGACATGTTGTAACTGTATTAATTCATGGGATGAGCTGTGAAACAAATTTTATGCAAATAGCATAGAACCTTACCAATCTAAAAAAAAATTTTGATTACAGTACCAGCGATAATGTTAGGGGTTGGGCGCATTTTGTTTGATTTTATGTTACACTTGATCATGAAATTTAATCTAATTACTGGATTAGATAGCGAAATTTTTTAGGTAGTGACGCTAGGGGTTGTACGCACGTACGTACATATTTTGGCGCCTTTAAATTTATTTATTTGAATTCTAATTAAAATTAAGAATCCTTCCTATTTTCTCGAATTGTGAATACAACCTTTTTGCTCTAAAAAGTCTACAGACATTAGAATTCATACCAACATGGGTAATAAAATTTCTAAATATTTTTTACACCGTTTTGCAGGAAAATTTCCCTGTGGAATGATCTATGAACCATTGAACTATATTGTAGATTTGCACACATATTAATCGAAAAAATTGACGTATCTAAATTTTATATTTAATTTATTTAGAAGATAATATAATTGTTGACTTTAAACTTTAAATACTTTGGCATTCAAAGGTTCTTTATATAAAATATGTGTATTAGTTAATAATGTTGCACCTAAAGTTAAATAACCCTCTATTATGTTCTTTAAATAAAAAAAAACTGATCCAATGTCAAAACATTATACATTAATTTTTATAATGATTTATCATGGATCAGTCTTTTAAAAGTAAAGGTCGTCAAACCTTTGGTGCAAAATTATTTTTGTTTTTAATGAGTACTCCAATTTTATATAAAGAATCTACGAACACTAAAGAAATAAGCCTTTAAAGTTTTAAGATTAACCAATTATTTTCTAACCGAGTAATGATGAAAAATTTATAAAATTTAAGTACGTCAATATGCGCAATCGTACACGACATATCACTGACTGATATGACAATGATAGTGGGATGGTGTAAGAGACTTTTTATTTTATCTACCAAAAGAAAATGTCATTATTAATGTAAATTCAATACATAGATGATGTAAATGTTTTCATTCGTCTAACCAATGAAGGAACTTCATATTACGTGCATTTACCATCAAGCAATAAATCTGATTTTGTTCAAAATATGTGTAATAATATTGCCTCAGCTATTAATTGTGATACTTCGCAAATAACAATGCCGATACATTATCAATACAGTAAAGAAAATGATCAAATTTTTATGCGCGTTAATATCGCCAAGGGAAATGATAGAATAGCATCTACCCTTGCTAGTGAATTAAATGAGGCGATCACGTACAAGTATAATTCGGCAATTTCAAATGGCACCGTCTCTCATTACATTGATCAATCTAATGGTGCTTGGCTAATGCGTACGTTCTTTTAATATTTATTATATTCACGATATTTACTTGTATATTTATCAATTATACATTATTAATTAATTTATATATATAGCCAATTTATGGGATAAATACAAATTTATCCTTATTGGAATCTGTTTAGGGCTTGCATTGTTAGGTCTTATATGGTGCTATACATGTCGCAGTCGCTTCAGAGGGGAAGTGAGTAGCTTACTGTATACATATACATGAACATGTTTTTTTACATTATATGCTAAAATATTCGTGATTTTTTTTTTACTTTTTAAAGTTATCTGGAAAAAAGATTAGACGACAATATGTAATGCGCAACTTCTTTACCATCTTGGTGTCTGCGTTAATAGTGATGGACTTTGTATTGGACATTTTGTTTATTGTTTTTCATAGAAAGGACGAAAAATGGATTACGCTTGTCAGGTTAGTTACATTCTTTTAAAAAATAATATATATACATATATTAAGATTATTAATCATCATTCATTAATATTTAATATTGGTGGTTTTTAGCGTTATTTTCTTAGTGGCTCCAATCGTTTTCTGCACCCTGTTTGCAATCTCAATTATTAGTTATGAGCTTAAAGAGAATTTACCATATAAAAAATGGTGGGAAACAAATAGTCACACTGTCCTAGCTTTAACACTTTTATCTGGACTTGATAATGAAGCTTTAATCGTGGCATCTTCACGTATCGGTATCCTTCGTACACTAAATGCACCTTATTCACCAGAAGCAGAAAAATGGATTATGAATGCTACTGCTTTCATTATATTTATCGAAGACGTGCCTCAATTTATATTTTTGGTAACCAAAATTCAAAAGTATTATGTATAGTCTGTGGAATCTTTGTTAGTGATAAAACTAATTTATATTATTTATATAGACTGTTTATCAAAATGTTACTATCATCCCGGCCATTGTTCCTATTCTTACACTTTTTTCATGCCGGATCCTCATCTTTATTAGAGTGATATCAATTATATATCGTGCATTCTTTAGTATACAAGAATATCAATACGATGAAGAATATGATGAAGAAATGGACGAAGAAGGGATAAGTGACATTAATGATGTTGAAAACCCAATAGAAAAATACACCGAAAATCAATTCATGGACTTATCAGGCGAGAGCAATTTCCAAAGTAAAAGAGCGCATTATGTAGATGAAAAAGGCATTGTCCACGCCAGGCGAGGGCATATTTATGTTCCTGAATCAATTGCTCCTGCTGAAAATATTATTATTTAAGAAAGCTCTAGTCCTTTAGAAAGACAGCGATTTTATTGTTATATCTCCGAAATTATAGAACTTTTTAATCATATTAAGTGTTTTTATATTAAGACAAGGAAGGGTGCAAAAGGTTGTTGGAAAATTAATAGAAAATATGAATACAATATGAATGATGAACAAATAACTACATGGAAAATTGATATAGAAGGCAATAAGTTAATATATAAAAACTATTACGAAAAACCTGTCAGCTGTGTGAACATGCGCGATTACTTAGGATCTCATTTACTACCTAACGATGATTTAATTGTAATTGCAACAAATTGCATTGCCATTTATACTCTTATTAAAAATGAAATACGAATTGTCTATTATATTAATATAGATATATTTATGAATGTTCAACGAAGACTTAAAGATGAGCTCCAAATTTTGGCACATCAAGAACCTTTTAAATCAAAAAATTTGTGGGGTGTTAAATATTTTAAACATGTATTAGATTATATGGATGAAGAATCAGAGAAAGATGTCGCGCAAAGTTTAAGAAATATGATAACATTATATATTGATGATATTTATACACTTTCCTGCTGTTCACCATATATTATGGAATCAATTGTGAAGTATAATGATCGGAAAAGAAAATTTAGAAAGCATGACAATGAAATAATTAATTTAATTATTGATAATTGTATAAATTGTTATAATAGAGATAATAGCAAATTCGACGTTCTACGTGCTATCGCAAGCTTAATTTCAGACCTTAAACAATTATATCCTTCTCATGCTACAAAATTCCTCATTTCTACGGCTATACTTAGTCATGCAGATGAAAAAATTAATTATGCGCCTAATTCGCATCTTGATGGCTCTATAGATGAATTGCCTGAATCAGCTGTTTCCAAATCGTTTAATAGCATTTATGGACATATTTATGATTTCATAGAAGCTATTATCATTGGTGTCGTTGGGTCATATGTTGTATTAAATCTTGGACTTTTTATTGTAATTCTTTTTGGAAATCAAACAAATACACTCGAACTGTTTGTTATGGTTGTTACCTTCCTCGCTGCTGGACTAACTATATTTATCATGTTATGGGTATCAATTGTAGATGCATTACATGATAGAAGGAGTTATTATCCAGCAGTTAAACTGCTCATTCCGTTGCCCAAATTTGCATCCTATCCCACTAAATATAATTTCTTATTCGAATTATTAAAACCTACTCCAAATGAATTTATAAAAACGGCTTTACAAACTCAAATACCCATTATTTACTCTGATTGGAATGGAGAGGCTCTTCTGAACTTTAAGTGGAATCGATTTGGAAAATTTTATTATTACGCAATTTGGATGGTGTATACCATCTTTCTTTTAGCCTTTATCCTAGCCACAAGTTTACCAAATAATTATATTTCTTCAGAAAATCAAAGAGTTTTGTTGATATTCTCTATCATAATGGGTTTTTCTCAGTTAACAATTGAAATCCGCCAATTTATCTGGGATTGGAGAAGCTACATAGTTAGTAGCTGGAATTGGTTTGGTAATGATATAATGTTAAATGCACATATTTTACTGAATTTAGAAAATCTCTTACTTAACATTTCACACAGCACTTAATTTTAATAGCATTGAACAATTTAATTTTCCAAGTTTGTAAAATTAAAAAAATTTCAAAGTTATTAAAGTTAAATTTTATCAAATTTCTATTGTTCATTAAGAATTTTAAAAAACGATTTTCTAAATTCTTTACTGTAAATTTCCATATGCAATACCCTGAGTGATACTTTTGGCCTAAATGTCAAATGATAAAAATTATAAAATCAATTTTCTCGATGATTATCTAATCAAATTTTTTAAAAAAATTTTTATCAAATTTGATTAGATAGTCATCGAGAAAATTAAATTGGGTCTATTATCTATGGTCTTGTATTTGCAGTTTACAGTAAAATGTCATAGTGGTTTTTATTATTTATACTGTTTCTGATTAAATAATTTTGGTATTTCCTTCCAATAGATCTTGGAGCATACCTATTTCCAATTGTAACATCATTCTTACGGTTATCGAATATTGCAATACCAGCTTGGCTACTAGCCATTTCATGTTTATTTTTAGATCTAAAATTTATGATATTTTTTAAAGCATTTGAATATTTGAATTTTGGTTTTTATTTTGCAATCATGTTAGGAGTTGCAAAAAGCGTATTTTCCTTTTTAGTAATTTTAGCATTCTTTGTATTTGCATATGCTCATGCGTTTTATATACTTTTGCATCCGGCAAACCAATTCAATCCTTCAAATCCAGACTTTAACAATGACTCAAATAACCCTTGGAATCTTGCAACTACCTATAATCCTATTAATAACGGAAATGTAATTATGAGTCCTTCACTTATCTTATTGCCAAATGCAAATACCAATTTATATGAATTTTTTGGAACTGCACTATTAGCTGTATATAAATTAATGACAGGTATTATCGAATTTTTAAATTTTCTTACCTAATGCAACTTGTTAATAATAGGTACACTTTATTTTTATTAAACTATTAGGGGATACTAGTTCATTATCAAATTGGGAATATTATAATAACAAAACCCTTGTCTTTTTATGGATTTCATTTTCATTATTTACGGTTATTTATCTTTTAAATTTATTTATTGGCTTATTGAACGTAGCTATTGCAGAAAACAATTCTAGAGTTTTATTTCTGATTCAAAGAGCCGAAGTATGCATCTTTTTTATATATATTTATATTTTCATTTTTAATTTTAATTATTGTTTTTTTGAATTAGATACTTGCTGAAATTGAGTTATTTTTTCTACTTCCTCACCAAAGAAGATGGGAATCCTGGTTTCCAGATCGAATGTGAGTTGTGTATTTTTTGCTCAATATCAATGTATATTTATAGCTAATTTTATGCATCTTTTATTTATAGTCTTTATTATGCGCATGTTGATAAATTAAGAAATAAGTTGTATAATATTAATGACGCTTATAAAGAAAGCCGATATCAACCAAATATTCAGAATCATCTTTTAAAACTTCTTCATATGGAAACAAATATAACCGACGAAACAGAAGATATTTTTAAAATTAATAAATCTACACAAACTGATAATTAAACTAGCACATTTTTTTGTACGAATTAAATAATGCATACAAATAAAATTAATTACAATAATGTTGATGCATTTTTTTTCATTATATATTGTAAATATATATATTAAGATTTCTTTCCTTTAAACATTTCAAGTAACCTAGCTTTGTTAAAAATTTATGTCCGATACCATGTCAGAATTTGATTGCAATAATGTCATAATTTGATTGCTACTATGCTCATACTTGATTGCTACTATACTCATATTTGATTGCTATTACCGTATTTGCTCGTAATAATATACCATATTACGATTTTTTCGGGCTAAGTTCATTAATATAGGTAGGGCTTCCTCTTGTAACCAAAATTTGTCAAAATAATTCGAACTACTTCTTAATAAAAAGTTTTTGCTGAAATAGTTGAAATTATAAAATGGTGAAATTGGCGGAATTGGTTTTTCAATACTAAAATTAATTTAAATTACAAAAATTAATTAAAACTAAACAAATTTAAATAAAATAGCTATTTGATATTTAATTTATAGATGCTGAAATTATTGTTGAAATTAAAAAAATTTCACCCTATCTTTACAGTACTGACATTAGAGTTGGCCCCGAAACCCTTTCCACCAAAATCCGAAAGTTTCGGGTTTCGGATTATAGCTTCCGAAACCTTATCCGAAACCCGAAACCTCACCCGAAACCCCGAAACCTTACCCGAAACCCGAAACCTTACCCAAAACCCCGAAACTACCAAATTACCAATTTGTATACATTATTGGGCAAAAATTTGTGAATAACAGAAATTTGGCTCAACCAGACAAATGATATTGGCTGACAAGTGCCGCTTCGCGGCACTTGTCAGCTAATCATTTGTCTGGTTGAGCCAAATTGCCGTTATTCACAAATTTGCCCAATAATAGTATTATCCGACAATTTATGATCATGATTGGTAGAGAGTTACCCGCTGAGTTTTTTTTTT
>CAJVPY010003994.1:0-13216 GCA_910591965.1 Dentiscutata erythropus
TTTTGTAGCGCGGTAGTCACGTTTTTTCAACTATCGATAATTTGGGCACCTATATGTAATATTTTTTAAATATCAGGTACTTATATGTAATATTTTTTAAATATCAGGTACTTATATGTAATATTTTTAAATATCAGGTACTTATATGTAATTATTTTTAGTCCGGGCACTTATTTGTAATTATTTTTAATCCGGGCACTTATTTGTAATTATTTTCACTTTCCGGGTACCTATATGTAAATTCCCCTAAATTTTATATACGCTTCATACTATATACAATATATTATTTTTTTTACTAAAGCATACATCACAACTATTCGTGTTAATTACTCTTCTATATTACAGTAGAATTCTTATTTGTACGCGCCTAATTTTACTTAATTACAAATCAAACTCATTATTCATTCCAATTTCTCGATTTATTTTTTATCTCTCATCGAGGGTGTTACTAAATCAATAAAATATTAATTATGGGTATTCTGTCCCTTCCGTTTTCATGCGGAAACAACAGAAGCCACTTTCTCTGGGAAAAAATCCGATCACCTTAACGATTACTAATCGATATTGAAATAGAAATTTATCGTTATTATTACAATAATAAAGCCAATTTATATAATCGATATCATTATGACTAATTACTATGATACATCATCTAAATTAAATTATTTCGAGGAATGAACATAGTATTTTGTGACAATTATTACGCTTAAATAATTTTTGCTTTTAATTATTGCTTTTATAATTCAACATTTAATTATTGTATAATGCGATCTTTATAATTATAAAGCTATAATTTTTTGTAAATTACTTTAGCATCTAAATTTAATTAAGTTTACTTATACACTTGTACCTAATAATTTCTAATATTTTATCCAACAGATAAAATCCTAAGGTTTGTGAATTTAAAATTTGATTTTTATAGTTTGACCGGTTTAACTACATTTGCACTAATATATAGTTGGCCTACACATAAATGAATTACAAAAAATTAGCAATTAACTACAATACGGTCATATGGTACAAATTTAACGTATGGTTTAACTGCTTCAACATCATTAAAATCCTTATTCAAACTCCATACATTCAAGTAATTCAAAGTTCTGTTTCGTGTGAAGAATTTAATTAACGCTTTAGTATTTTTCTCCATATTAAGGTGATTAACTAACAGCCTTTTTAAAGGTGCATTGCAATTACTGAGCAAAATATCTATATATAATTCTGGCCAATTGCTATTATCTAAGTCAAGATATTGCAATGATTCTGCAAATAGCTTAACTCGTTCTTTTTCTGGTACATTAACAATGTGTAGTAACGTGAGAAATTGAAGTTCTTGTAAATTACCAAAGAGCTCTATGAGTTGCGTGGTAAGCCTAATATTCGAAATATTTAAATATCTAATGTTTGGGCAGAAGGACATAATTGCTCCTTGTAAGGCGACTTCCCAAATGTCAACTTCTGCTGAGCTAAATTTTAAATTTTTTAGTAATAAGTTTTGTAGTAATATGCCGGACTCTTGTAAAATTTGTACTATAGTCGATACATCAATCGAGCAACTATCTATCTCCAAAGTGCTGATTTTATAATTTAGTTTTTTCAAAAATTCATTTCTGCAATATCTGATACGAAGAACTTCTAAATTTTTACAATTTTTTAGTACCTGAAGCTCAACACTACGATTACAACGTTCTATTATAACTTCTCGTAATGTGTTTTTTTGACTCTCTAAAGCTGAAATTGTGGCATAATATTTTTTATGGAATTGGTAACCAGATAATTTAAATTTCATAATTTGCTCTTGTGATTTAATAACATGTATAAGAGTATGAAATAATTGTGGCTTATACTCGTTATAAAGTCCGTAAATTTCCAAAGTACTAATTTTAATAGCATTATTTGCCAAAATTTTTAATAACGGAGTAACAAATTTAATACTGCTTCGGTTTGGTAGTTTTCTCAAATATAAATCTTGAAGTCGTGAGAAAAATTGGTTATTTTCTCTTAATAAGCAAAAAATCTCTGATTTAATTCTAAAAAAGGATGTAAATTCTAAATCTAATTTATGTAAACTGGCGCCACTTTCGATAAATAATTTAAGCAATAAATTAATTACGTGATTTATTGGTGCGTTGTAATTTGCTTCTGAACTCAGTGAGTTGTAATCTAATTCCAAATTCTGTAATTCCAAACTCTGTGAGTCGTGAGCTCGTTCCAAATTCTGCGAGTCGTAATTAGAGTTGTTGGTGAAACTAATTTATGATGGTGTCATTAAGCTCGGATTTTTTAAAGGGTTATTTCACATATAAATTTAATATATGAATTTGTACTAATTTAGGTACAGTTTTCTACGCAACTAACAGACAAAATGTACCATATTTTTTTTAAACAGTAGCTCTAGACTAGCTCTACACTGTAATAGAACCGGTTTTTTTAAAAATTATTAATAAAAATTAATCCAAAATTTTATTAAAAGTTATTAAAAAGCCGGTTCTATTACAGTGTAGAGCTAGTCTAGAACTACAGTTTTAAAAAAAAACATATACAATTTTGTTTGTAGGCTGTGTAGAAAATGTACCTAAATTAGTACAAATTCATATGTGAAATAACCCTTTAAAAAATCCGAAATTAATGATCATCATATATGACCCTAACTAAGTTTTGATCATTGAACACCCTAATGATTCGTATTCGAATTATTCGAGTCACGAGTTGACGAGTTCAGTCACTACAGTACAGTACATACAGCACACTCTTACCAGCTCTCTTAAACTATTTAAGCGCCTCGTTTTAATTAAATTTTTTTCTCAAAATTCGCGATTTTGATTGACTAATTAGCATGTGACATTTACTCAACATTTTTGTAATCATTTCCATACTTGGGACGTTCTTACCTGTATTGTATACAATGGACCTTTCGCTTATCGGCATCATCAACTCCGTTCTGGTACAAATGCCTGCTGAAGAATTAATACATTATATACAATAGAGCTTTCACTTATTGTTAACTCCGTTCCTGGTACAAATTGCCAATTAAAAGAATTATCGCTTTTTCGATTTAGTTGGATCAACGATCTGCATGATGTTTTTTTTTAATTCCTGTGAGCACGTTATTATTCCACCCTAATTTTTTATAATTATCATTTCCCCTATTATCCCTTATTGATATCAGTTCTCTGTTCTTACGTATAATGTATTATCGTCACTGACTATCTTTGTACCACAGGATAGACCCACACTAATTCTATCGTATTTCTTAATTTAAAAGATGCTGCAGGGTTATTATGGCGAGTCGATATTTATTGAGAAAGTCGCATAACGGTCATTGTATTTTGCAGTAAGGACCTATCGGCATTAAGGAAAGAGGTTGTAAGGAATTATGTGTGTGCTTGAGTTAAATTTGTATTATGTATAGTTTTCCTGGTAGTCTTTAAAAGAGATTTCATTCCACACGTCTAGTCTTGGCAGCATGACTTTAATATGTATATAATACCATTCGCCTTGATCGAAGGTTAGGTTATGCTCTCATTTATGAATAAAGATTTTGTACGATATATCTTATAAATATTGTCTTGTTTGTTATTATACTTTCTGAGTGCTTGTATTACATTTTCTACATTTTATTCACTTGTTTATTTCTGCATGTTATCTTTGGCATTATACTATTGATCACATATTTCTATTCGTGTACACCTCTCTCTATTTATACATTTAATTTTCGTTTACTGTAAGAGTTAACTGGCTTATTGTAAGATAGAGACCACGGACATATGCGGTCACATAATAGGCGCATAAAATGTGATTAATTGTTATTTGTTTAACAAGATTTAAGCAATATTTGTGCGGGCATTTTAAACGAATAATAAAAGTATATATATATATAATGTTAAATCATCCTAAATCCATAATTATCACATTATACAATGATAGATCAAAATTATAATAATACGAAATATGTATATGTTTCCTCGCATAAATATCGCACAATTTGAATTACCAATTAACATAAAAATGCTTTCCAAATCGCATAATCTGGGGTCTCTAACTCCTGGGATTTACGTACTGTATGTAAACCGTCGATCAAACTAAATCAAAAAAGCGTTAGTGTATTGAAAACAATGGAGTTTTCACATATCGTTAACTCCGTTCCTTGTACAAATGTCAATTAAAAGAGATAATGCACAGATCAGAACATCTATAAGTTTTTTTAAAATGTCCATTTAGCTCATTATCGTAAAAAAATTTATTTTTTTATTTTTTTGAAAATAATGACTGACCATCATGACAGTGTTTCCGAAGATTCAGAAGATTATGAAAGAGTTAGGGAATTGATAGATGTAGATGAGACAATTACATCAAGTGAGTCACCAGATTTTCCGGATTCTTTTTGGGAAGAATTTAGAAGACTGAATATAAGTAGCGACCGTTTGAGTCGCAATGAAAGATTGGTGTCTTCACACGAACCCGAATTACCCACTGACACAAATGCTGAAAGCACCATAAGATTTAGATTAAATACATCTAATGTTGAAGTTACCAACACAACCACACCTGCTGGTACTTCTGAAACCAGAGCTAGAATTATTGAAAGAAGAAAAGAGGCTAATTTAAGAACAATAATTGAAATCGAGCGCTCAATGAACGTTAGTCTCTGTTATGTCTTAGACTGTACCGGTCTGTATCTTCTATAGTACTGTACTTATATGCTATGATTCTATTTTTATGGATGTTGTTAACCATGTCATCTAATTTTTAATTTAGGCTCTATGTCAAGACATATTGCTGCTGCAAAAGATTGTATTTTGCAAGTGACGGAATTCTTTAAAAGCGTGAATCCATGTATTAAATTTAGACTTGGCTTTTGTGGCTATCGCGACCATTGTGATGGTAGCTCTCGTCTGCAGAAATTTAATTTTACAAGCTCTTGTGAGGAATTTAGAACAAATGTAGCCACTGTAAAAGCTACTGGTGGTGGTGATCTCCCAGAAGATGTTCTTGGGGGTCTTAATGCCGCTATAAACGAAATGGAGTGGGAGGATGGTACTAAAGTTCTTTTCCACATTGGCGATACTCCACCACATGGTAGACGTTTTACTGATAAGAACGATGATTATCCAGATGGTGATCCAAATGGGTTAACAGCGGAGAGCGTATTACAAAAAATGCAATCAGAAAACATTTTTTATGTTTTTGGAAAAATCACGAAACTTACTGATACCATGATTGAAGTATTTCGTAGCATTATTGGTGAATTTTCAATTTTCGAACTTGTTGGCGATGGTCCACTTGAATTGATTAATAAGTTTGTTGCGGCAACTACAAGATCTGTTAATATGTCTATTACGTTAAATTCCTATATAAAGGGCAGATATTCTTTACGTTTTCCACGAGAGGGACGTGATCTTAACCCAAATATACCTGATTGGAATAATTTATTATCTCGAGAAGGAATAATTTTGTGCTATTATCTCCCTAAAAATGTAGTAGAACTTAAAAATACATTATACTTTGAGAAAGAAAATCTCATTGCTAAACGTTTTAATTTCAAGGTTGCACAAGAGCCATTTGCTGCTGGTGAAGAGAGATATTGTTATTACGCCATTAACACTAAATGCAATCCGCCCAGACGAATAGTAATGAAAGAGATGTTGAGTGAAAGAGAAGATACATTTGAAAAATATCTCGAACTTGTAGAGATCTCTGCTATAACGAATTATCTTACTATAAAATTCAATTCAATTGCAGGAAAGAAGGACATTCCTCTTGTAAATTTTATTAGAGTGCATCTTGTGTGTGCTACTATTAATGGTAGTACTCGTTATTATTCTACAGAACCAGAGTTACAAGGTGCAGAGTTTAGAAAGTTCAATTCAAATAGTGGATTTATTAGAGAGTATCGCCCTGTTCTTGAGGCATTTAGTCATTTTACATACCAGCACACAGGAGAATATTTGGTTATTTGTGATCTTCAAGGAATTGAACGTCCTACCGGTCAGTTCTTATTGACCGATCCAGCGATACATAGCATTGACACAATGAGATTCGGGTCAACGAATTTAGGTAAAGATGGAATTGAAAGATTTTTCTTAACTAACCATCGGTGTAATGATGTTTGCAATAAATTCGGCTTAAGAACAATTGGCAATGTATAAAAAATTTTGATCATAAAAAGTCCGCAGCTACTAGGGCAAAATGAGTTAAAGATGTTGTAAAAATTGAGCATGGTAATTTTTTCAGTGCTATTTCGCTAAAAGCTCATTTAGCCGACATCACATAGGGCTAGATTTAGCATTTTATTAATTGAAGTATAACTTATATTTTAGTAAATTGTCACTTGGCGTGATGTCGGCAAAATGAGCTATCGGTAAAGTAAGGCGGATCCGTAATTTTTTAATTTGTATGTTAATAAAATATTTATTCAAGCTGTTCATGTGTGCTAATTTGAACAATGTAATTATTGATGTTAATAATATCTATTTTATAACCTTTGAGCATTCAGACATCTTATTATTTAATTATCATTTATTACGACTGTTACGATTCAAAACGTAACTTGAAGCATAATTCTTATGTTAAAATTTACCAATCGGTGATTGGAGTGTTTAATACATATCTGCAGCATAGTACAGGTGTGTAGTGAAAATAATTAATCAAATTTTTTTATAACCAGGCGCTTGAAGTGTCAAAATGAGTTAGAAATGATCGTGTTATATTGAATTATACTGGTTTATTACGTATCAGTTTTAACTTAGCTCCAGTGCATTTCCTTGATTTTTTATTGATATTACATTATAATTCATAGGAAAAAAAGGTAGTGCCTTGTATTAATGCTTATGAGAAATTGTTATGTTTATATTATGGTCCTTACACATTTAATTGTACCAGTATGCTTTGATTCATTATTTTGACATTGTATATACATGTGAGTTTTATTAACCAAAAGGAGTTTACAAGTCAAAAATTTGTATAGCATCATACTTGTCTCATATGCCTCTCTCTATGGCTAATAAAATACTCTGATTTGCTAAATAAAAATAAAAACAGATCGTGTTTAATCATCTTGGTCAAAAAATTCTGGACTTATCAATATATATATTTTATTTTTAACAAAATTGTTATAAGGTTCATTTCAATTAATTTCGATTGATGGAATATCCTGAGTTAAAAAAACCTGGTGTGGAAATTACCTATTTATTTTTATAAACTTCTAATTAGTAAAGTTTTAAATTTTCATTTCTCACAATAAAATTTTTTTTTAAAAAAAAGATCGCTTCAATTAATTACACTGATTGTGTAATATCTCAGCCATTATGCTAATAATCTAGACCTTCTATAGTATAGATGCAAAAATATTTATATTTATTGGCACCTTACTATGATCGTACCAACAGAATAAATAGCTCGAGTTATTTTGATGATAATTGCATCATCATTAAAAGAACTCGAGTCATTCTGCTGGTTCGGTCGTCGTAAGTTACCGAATAATATCGTTATCGAATGCTACTCAGCCAGATAATGAAATTATTTTACAATTAATTTCCGTTATTGGCTGCTTCGTACCCAATGACTACTGTATATAATATTTATGTGATCGGTTAATTTAAATTAAACCAAATATATATGTTATTTCAGGGCATGTTTGACATTTTTCGAAGCCACTTGTTATTTTAGGTTGTACATTTTTCACAATAACATTCATAGACTTTACTAAATGCAAATTCGGTATGCAATAATATTTATGTTTTGAAATGACTTTTCTAATTGTAAACCATATAAAAATTCTGAAAAAATCCTTACTAAAAATATTTTTTGTAATAATTAATAAAATATGCAACCAATAAATTGAATATTGGATTGATAAAAATGTCTTGTAATTATTAATCATAGTTATAAAGTTTAAGACAAATGGTCTATTGCAGATATAATTCTATCGGCTGGGTTTACTATATTTGCGAAGTTATACTATCAGCGATACACAAATTGGTTGTGTCAGATCCTATCACAAAAATAATTTTAGTTTATTCATTACATGTTTTCTTTTAAATTGTGTCGTTTAAACTATTAGAGCCAAAGCCCAAGTTTATTAAGCGGAGATCATTAGCATTAGTCCACTATTAGAGTCAGAATATTCATTTAAATTTGTCTTTATATGAACTTGATCTTTGTGTTAAACTAATTAGTTTAATAGAAATTTTATGATAAAATAATATTTATTTATTTTTATTTTTTTACTGATTGTATGACCGATTATTTGTGCAAAATTACAGTGTCACATATTTCAGGTGGAGCAATAAAAAGCGAAACTTTTACTTAAAATGTACAAAAGTTTATCAACCATTACACAAAAACATTATTTAACGATTAGTTTATTATATTTAGTGGACATACCATTTATACTATCTTGTTAACTTGGACTTTTTGTGTACTGTAACAGTGATAGAATTTTGGATGCTACTGTGCATTTGAAATTATTGGAATTAAATTTATCTACAGTTAATTTATTCCTTTACATTAAAACTGAGAAAAATATCGAATCAACTTTTTAGTCCAAAAAAAAATCTATTGAATATGGATAAAATTAAATTTGAGGATTGTTTTCAAAACGGAACTTGTGTTGAAAATGACGAATATAAAACTTTTATTTATTATCAAAAATCTGCAGAGATGGGAAGCGTTAACGGAATAAACAATCTTGGAAATTGTTATCGATATGGAATTGGCGTTGAAAAAGATGAACAAAAAGCATTCACTTATTATCAAAAATCTGCAGAGTTGGGAAGTGTAGATGGAACATATAATGTTGGATATTGTTATAGAAAAGGGATTGGAACTGATAAAGATGAAATTAAGGCGTTCAATTATTACCAAAAATCTGTTGAAATGGGAAATGCCAATGGAACATTTAATGTAGGTATTGTGACGAATATTTTTCATTAATTTTCTATTTTTTATCTTTTTATTTTATTTTATTTACTTCATTTTTATTTTATTTTATCTTTATTTTTATTTTATTTTAGTTTTATTTATTGTATATAGTTTATTTTGCCTCTACCAATTCCATTTTGATAACAATACCCACGTAGTATAGTCACGATGGGAATATTTAATTAGTTATACTAAAAAGGAAAGTGGCTTTTGGCATGCAAACGCGTGAACGCTCAATAGCGCGTATACGCGCTTACACAAATGTGTAGATCCTGCGCCAAAAGCGTAGTCGCGCAAAATAGAGCGTGGTCGCTTAGAAAAGGATGTATAAGTTCAAATTAGAACGAATTCGTTTGTAATTGAGCGTAAACGCTCTCTAAAAAAATTAATGTATATAAACCCTTCGAATTTTAATAAAGGAAATTAAGTTCCACGTTCACCTTTTAATGACATTAAGTGATAAAATAAATACTTATCCTGTTGTAAATTTCGACTTTAAATTTAATAAAACCCTGTGAGACTCAATTCGACGGACTGAATTGACTTTAACTTCACATCGTTCTGTTAAGACTCGGAATTTCTGTGTAACGGCCTCTTTATGTTCTGGAACTTGATCACGTGATTTCCGTTTGAAGAGCTTTCGACTAAAAGAAAAGAATTAATTGAAGACGTGAAAGTAACTGCCCCACCTCCTTTGGCATCACCAGCATCAGCTGATTTGATAGATAGCTGAAATAAGATATAATTTATTGAATAAAGTATCATAAATCATTTTTGGATCATATTATCGCGCTAGATATCAAATTCCGTTGATATCATCCCTGGATAACCAATAAATTTGTTCCCGATCTTTAGAGTGTTTATTTTAAAGTTCTATCCTTTAACATCATTATCAATCAATCATACCCTTTTTCTCGTTCTAAGAAGTATTACTTCTTCGTGGTATCATTTCCGAATTATTTTAATTCATACTTCTTTCCTTCTTTCATGTATGCATTTTTAGTTATTATCAGTGCGTAAATCACATTAAGTTTATTCTTGTTCTCAAAGTGATTAGTTTAAGTTAGATTTATAGCTTTTCTTTCGTTTATATAAACCCCAATCCCGTAATCGGTTGGAGTTCAAATTGGCACTATTTGTCTATAACCGCCTCGCTCTCCCAAACACAACCGTTACAGTATTTGTTATCAAAATGGAATTGGAGTTGAAAAATATGAACGAAAGGCATTCATTTATTATCAAAAATCTGCTGATATGGGAAATTCTGGCGGAGCATATAAAATTGGCTATTGTTATAGATATGGAATTGGAGTTGAAAAAGACGAACGAAAGGCATTCACTTACTATCAAAAATCTGCTGAGATGAGAGATATTGATGGAATATTTTCTGTTGGATATTGTTATCGAAATGGAATTGGCGTTGAAAAAGATGAACATAAATGATTTCTTTATTATCTAAAATCTTCAGAAATGGGCGATGATATAGGAGCGTATAACGTTGGTTATTGTTATGAAAAAGGAATTGGCGTTGAAAAAGACGAATATAAAGCATTTATTTATTATCAAAAATCTGCAGAGATGGGAAACGCTAATGGAATGAATAACATCGGAAATTGTTATCGACATGGAATTGGAGTTAAGAAGGATGAAAACAAAGCATTTATTTATTATCAAAAATCTGCTGAATTTGGAAATGCTTGTGGAATATTTAACGTTTGCTATTATCTTCGAAATGGAATTGGAGTTGAAAAGGATGAAAAAAAGGCATTCATTTATTATCAAAAGTCTGCAGAGATGGGAGATGCAGATGGAATATATAATGTTGGATATTGTTATCAAAATGAAGTTGGTATTGAAAAGGATGAACGCAAGGCATTCACTTATTATCTAAGATCTGCCGAGATGGGAAATATTAAAGGATTATTGAAAGTTGGGCATTGTTATCAATATGGAATTGGTATTGAAAAAGATGAAAATAAGGCATTTATTTACTATCAAAAATCAGCAGATATGGGAGATTCTAAAGGAATGTTCCATGTTGGTAATTGTTATCAGAGTGGAATTGGAGTTAAAAAAGATGAGCAAGTGTCATTTATTTGTTATCAAAGATCTTCAGAGATGGGAAATGATAACGGAACATTATATGTAGGATATTGCTATCAAAATGGAATTGGAATAGAAAAGACGAACAAAAAAGCATTTATTTATTATCAAAAATCTGCCGAGTCTGGAAATATTAATGGGAAATTTATCGTTGGCTATTGCTATGCGTTTGGAATTGGTGTTGAAAAGAATGAACATTAATTATCAAAAATCTGCAGAGATGGGACATGCTAAAGGGACATATTATGTTGGATACTGTTATCAACATGGAGTTGAAGTAGAAAAGGATGAACGTAATGCGTTCATTTATTATCAAAAATCTGCGGAAATGGGAGATACCGACGGAACATTTCGTGTTGGATACTGTTATTGACATGGAGTTGGAGTAGAAAAGGATGAACGTAATGCATTCATTCATTATCAAAAAATCTGCGGAAATGGGAGATGCCGATCGTGTTGGCTGTTGTTATGACAAAGGAATTGGAGTTGAAAAGGATGAAAATATAGCGTTCATTTATTATAAAAAATCTGCTGAATTGGGAAGTGCCGATGGAACTTTCAATGTTGGCTGTTGTTATAGCGAAGGGAAAGGAATTGAAAAGGATGAACATAAAGCATTCATTTATTATAAAAAATCTGCTGAAATGGGTGATGTGGATGGGATATTTTGTCTTGGATATTATTGTTACTATGAAGGAATCGGAGTTGAAAGGATGAATATATGTATTCATTTATTCACAAAAATCTGCTGAACTGGGAAGTGCTAAAGGAATATATAATGTTGGATTTTGCTATCAAAATGGAATTGGTGTTGAAAAAAATGAACAAAAGGCATTCCTTTATTATCAAAAGTCTGCAGAGATGAGTGATCCTTTTGGTATATATCAAGTAAGCTATTGTTACGACGAAGGAATTGGAGTTAATAAGGATAAATACAAAGCATTTCTTTTTTATCAAAAATCTGCTGAGGCAGGAGATGCCGATGGAACAAATCAAACTGGCATTTTTTATCAAAATGGAATTGGAATAGAAAAAGATGAGCATAAAGCATTTACTTTTTACCAGAAATCTGCCGATATGGAGAATGCTTATGGAATGGACAACCTTGGATATTGCTATCGAAATGGTATCGGCGTAGAAAGAGACTTACAAAAATCTAATTATTGGTACCAAAGGTATGGTCGTTTCTTAAATTTTTTTTGTAGTCTTTATTACCTATATTTCATTACTCTATAGTTAATATTTATTGTACTGTATAATTTTACTTAAATAATTATAGAGGAAAAAACAAACTACTAGGTAATTTAAATTTTTTTAAAAAATGCATGATCAGTCAACTCTCTAAACCAAATCAGAATTATCTATACTTTAATAAACTTTTCTGAATTGAACTTTAAAAACTTAAAATTTATTATAAAGTTCGGGTCAAATAGATCAAACACTAAGAACAAATTTGTAAACAGAACTTTTTGAAAGAGGGTTGACTGTATTGTATGACACAATTTAATAATGAATTTTTTTTTTCTAGCAATAAATAAATTTGCATATAAAAATTCTGATATCGATGATGATTTAAAAAAATTATTGGACGAGGATAAATATAAATTATTATGAATTCCGTATGACGAATTTAAAAGTATTAAGCAGATTGGAAAAGGAGAATTTGCAACAGTATATTATGCATATTGGATTGACCGCAATCAAAAGTATTGTAGACCAGTTGCACTTAAATTACTTCATAAAAAACAACAGTTTTTTATTATGCAAGCACCTTGTTAATTCTCTTGGGAAGATAGATGCATCATTTTTGGAAAGGTCTGTTATTATATTATTTTTTTTAAAAAAAATTTTTTCAAATTTAATCTTATTCTAATTTAGGTGCAACGAAATTCTCAGTATCACTTTATTCGGAAGCTAATGAAACTTTGTGGGAAAATATTCAACCAACTTTAATGATGCACAAGATAATTTAACGATTGACTTTGTGAATCCAGAAAATGAAAACACATAATGAGGAATCGAGTACTGAAAATAATGAATCCGAATCTGAAATTTTAAGAAAGTACAAAAAAACTCTTTATGAGGTATAAAGATTTTTTTTTATTATCACTATACAATCAACTCCCTCTAAGTGCAACTCCTCTAAGTGCAAGTTCTATGAAAGATCTCTCTAAATGCAAGCCTTCTCTTGGTC
>CAJVPY010003995.1:0-13214 GCA_910591965.1 Dentiscutata erythropus
TTTGTCCAGTTTGGGATTTGGGATTTTTCCACATGGGATTTGGGTTTGAGTGGGATTTTAAAGATTTGTAGTTTGTGTGGCATGTATAATTGTGATATTGTAATTGATGCAGTAATCTTGTCAAATTTGTCTTTTGGAAGAAGTGTTGAAGCCTCTGACATTGTGTGTAGCTATAGTGAGATGCAGGTCATGGTCATTAGCCAGTGGAGTTGGTAAATTAGTAGGTGATGAAGAACAAGTTTGGGAGGAGGGTGTGGAGGGTTTGATAAGTTTGTATTAAGACTTGGTGGGATGTAGAGGTTAGTATTGTATAAGATGGGAGTGGGTATTTGTAAAGATGCAGATGAGTTAATGAAGAGGGAGTCATCAATAGGAGTTGGTATAAAAGAGTTATTTTCCGTAGTTTGTGTGTGAGATTTGAGAAGGGTATATTTAAATCAACGAAATAAGTCTTGAAAAGAAGAGATGAAGTGATTTGGGTGTGGGCAGGTTTCATTAGGTAGATAGATATATGCTTCTTCATAATTATTATCTTCATCTTTCTTGTTAAGAATAGAGATTCTAATATAGCAAGGTGAATAGTATGAGGGAAATTCTTGAAAGATAAGTGTAGAAAGGTGTGAATTGTTTGTGGATGTTGAAGTGGAGGTAGTTTATAATAAAAAAGGAATTTATTGTAACATGTATGAAGATCTATAGTTCCGAGTGTTTCTGTTACTTGAGTAATTGTTTCATAGAAATATTGGTTTGGTACATAGTAATCTTTGCTATTATATTCTTCTTCTGATATTACTTCATATAGTGAGTCTGATGAGTTGGAAAGTTGATCATTGTTGGTATTTAGTGTGGTAGGTGGATCATAGAAGGTTAAAGATGTTGAAGATAATACCACCAGAGAGTTGTCTTTTGCATTGGTCACCATATACCTGGCTCGCACAGTTTCGCAAGAGTTAGCAATAATCAAGTTAGACATTAGAGAGTTGTTTAATCCTAACCCTTCCAGGTAAATGGGCTTAACCACCTGCCCACTTATATCATTTTCCTCTCTAACAATGATGGATGTATCTTTTAGAGAGACGGTAGCTGCATTAATATAGTTTGCAAAAGACATGTTTAATGAAAAGAAGATTCATTAAGGAATAATGAATCTTTAATTTGGTTAGGAACTTGGAAGGTTATGTTAAATTTCTCAGAAAGAATTTTTTCAGCTTCAGGGTAGGCAATGTTTGTATAATATTGTGTAAGGTGATGGAAGGATTATTCTTTTGTATGAGCTTGTTCAAAGTATGTAATAATTCTTGCTAAGTAGTCAGTACTAACTACTTCAGCAGTAATTTTGTTAATAGCATTTGTTTGGGTTAGATGATGAATTTGTAGATTTTTGGCAGCTTGTTTTTGGTATGTTTGAAGATATTGGTAGAAGAAACCATTTTGACATTTGATAGAGGAGACAGTATGATTTTTGGTACAAAAATCTTGTTCAGCTAAATCTGCCAGTTTATCAAGAAGTTTGATTGGAAATGGTTTTGAAAAGGTAGCTTCATTTCCAGAGTTAAGTCCAAAAATTGAGGAGTCAATATCTAAAATAGGTGTATCTATTTCTTTTGGATATTCTTCGTAGGATTTGGTTAACAAATGCTTAAAAAGTTGAGAAGTATCATGTTTATAGTTTTCCTAAACAAGGTTGCAGTTTTCATATTTGCAAGTTAGAATATGGAAGTTAAGGTGCTTAAAGCATTCATCACGGCGGTCCTCGTAGTAAGTGGGTTTTTGAAAAATGTTAAGTACAGAAGGGAGGTATTGTTTAAGTTGAAGAATATAGGCTCTTCGGATTTTGGATTTTAGTGTGTTACAAGTCTCTTCTTTGTTTAATGGATCTTTAAATTGACATTTGTAAATAGAGAGAATTCATTAAACCATTTATTAAAATGGTCTAAAGAGTTTTGGAGTGAAAGGATAGAAAAGTTTTTAAAAAAGAGAGTGACTGGTAGATTGAAAAGTAGGTTGATATTAAATTTATCGTCAGATTTAATAGTTAGGTATATTTCGTCTTTGTCAGTGCTGACAACTTGAGGAATGAGTTTGTATGTTTTGCGACGGAGGTTAAGTGTTTCTGCAAATTTATTATAATCAATTGCTTGGTATTTGTCATGGAGGTAAAGATGTAGACGTGCCAGATTAAGGCAAAATTGTAGGCGATTTTCAGGTTTATATAGTGGGATAGTTGCAGGTGATGCAAAAATTTCTAAATAGTTAAGTTGAGTAAAAAAGATGAAGGTAAATTTTGTGATGATTTTTTTAAGAGTATCTTCTATTGTACTAAATGGAATAGTTGCTTGTTTGCTTATGTCAGGATTGATTTGGTGAATGTAGTTAATAAGAAAATCTGGTCTTTCTCCTGCTATATAACGAATAGTATGGTAGAAGCTAGCTTTAAGTTGTTGTTTGTCGTTGTTGCTGCTTTGAGAATGGTACCTGGGTAGAAGTCATGAAGATGTTTTTTAAGAAAGTCATAAAGTTGTTGAGAGAAGGAGGTTTGGAGTTTGTTATTAGGTTCCATTTCTTTAGTTATTGGAAAATAGGCAAGCCAGTCAAAGGTTGGGGTAGGTTTGGGTTGTTTGGAAGTGGATTTGTTAGTAGAAGAGAAAATACCAGTGTTAGTTTAGGTTTGGTTTTGCTATACAATAGTAGAGTATGTTGTCTGAGTAGTAGGTTTGTTGGATTTAGTTTTTGGATTTTGGAGGAGGAGTTTGGTTGTTGAGAGTATATTCATTTGAGTTGTTTGAAAAGAATTGTTATCAATTTCCATGTTAGATGCAGTGGTTTGGGGGTTAGTAGCAGAAGTAGTATTGTTGGGTGCACTAATCAAGATAGTATTAGCTTTGTTGGTAGCGGAAATTTCGGTATCAATTTCTATAGGATAGATAACAGTTTGGGTAGGGGGGACTTGAGTGTCAACAGTAGAAATAAGTGGTTTTAAAGTAGAGGAAAGAGGATTATATGCTTGTTTTTCTTTGCTTAAAAGAGAGGATTCCAGAGATAGTTTGGTGTGTGGGGGTTGGTGAGGTTTGCTAGTGTTAGTATTGTTGTCTTTAGGAGGAACAGATGAAGATAGTTTTGTAGAAGTAGTATTAGAAGTAAATAAACTAGTGGCTTCATTAGAAGAAGTGTCTTGTAGACTTTTGAAAGTGGGAGTTAGGTCTTTTCTGGCAGATTCAAGTGAAGAGGTAGTAGTTAAAATTGAAGAAGTAGTAAAGGAAGAAGATGCAGTAGTGGCATAGTTGTTATGATAGACCTCTTTGTCTACTAGAATATAGAGTTCGCATGGGTGATGTCTGTTGCTATAGAAACAGCAAGCAATAACTTTAAGGCATTTAGAACAGGTATGTTGGCAGGATTTGTATATGGGAGAGGGTAGGACTCTGTCTGGAGACTTTGTAAGTTGGTCGATAAAATTTTCTGTTTGGGATTTCTTTCTTTATGTGAATTTTTTCCAGTAGGTACTTGAGAGAGATTAGTTGCAAGTGTGTAGACAGTATTATTTTTAGAAATAAATTGGGTATAGTAGCTGTGACAAAGACATTGGATAATAGCTGTTGATCTTGGGGCATGGAAGAAGTGTATAGCAGAGTTAGTACGAGTAGATTTGGAGGCACAAGATGAGGGCTCTTGTGTTGGTGGAGTTGGTTTAATACTGTCTTCTTTTGGTGCATCCTTGTAGAACTTGATACTGAAGCTTGTAGGATGATAGCTAAAAAAGTAATCAAGATCTATAGTATTGAAGTCTTGTGTAATTGGAGTAGGCATTTTAGTAAATTTAATTGAGTAAAAAATAATAGAATTTTCTTAAGAATTTGTATTATAAATTTGATTTTTTGGAGAAAATTTTCTAAGTCGAAAAGAGGGTATTAAAATAAAGTAGGAGTTGTATTAAAATTTGTTTTCCAGGGGTAGGATAAAAAGGAGGTTATTTTTTAGATTACACAAAGTCACATGATCTAAAAATAGAATTTCCCAATTTTATATTACACAAAAGTCACGTGATATCACATGTTGCATGAGATAAAAAAGGAAATCTTATTTTATAAATAAGAAATACTAAAAAAGGCAGATATTAAAATTGTGCGATATTAGTTAATAATTAAATAATTTTAGTGTAATTTAACAAACACCAATAATTTTAGAAGCATGTAGGGCGTGGGTAGCACGGTTAGGAGCAATGTGGGTTACACAGAAAACGTCTCTATGTGTTTAGGAAAAGAATTCCCCAAAGTAAAAGAGAAATAAGAAGGAGCAAATGGAATAGAAGTTGTTTTACTTGTAACTCGGTCAATATTGAAGCTATAGAGGTCTATTATAGCTTGTTTTGAAGAGGAGAGCATGTAGAACAAACTTGTTCTAGGTTTGAACAGAGGTTAAGAAGCTAGTTTTAGCGTAAATGGCAAAGGAAGCCTATTTGGCCTAAAAGGCCATTGCTTGATAAGTTTTGGGCTAGTTTAGTTAAAACTTTAACACTATGTGTAATTTTAAATAGAGAATAACTTTTGTTAAAGCAAGGAAATAAGTTATCTTAGTAAATTATTGTAAAAATAAATTTTTTAGTTATGCAGATTTCGATAAATTTTTGTACGAGTGATGAACGGAAAAGAGTTTCATCCGTTATATAAATATTCAATAATACTAATAAATAAACTTATATATTTTTATTTTATAATATAAAATAGTAAAAACTTATCTGAATTAAAAATGTTTAAATTGGTATTAATAAAAATATTTAAAAGATCTTTATATAAAAACAAAGTTAAAATCAAATCATTATCTAAATAGTATACTATAAATACAAGTTACTCTTTTATAATAAATAAATTGACAAAGAGATTTTCTTTATAAAATACTCTCATTGTAAATTTCTTAATATAGTGAATTTACTAAAAGACTCTTAAAATAAAAAAGAAATTTCCTAGCCAAGATATTAAATTATTAATAAATTAACTTGTATTGAGAGTTATATTATAGTAAATTTACTATAATAAAAATGACTAATAAGAGTATTATAAAAGGTTCTCTACAATAAGAGTATTATAGGAGATTCACTATCCCTTAAACCATCTCAAATTCAGGGCAAATTTGCCCTGAATTTGATTACAAAAATGCTTCTAATTTTTTTTTAAAAAAACTTATATATTTAAACAAATTTTTTTTTATTACAATTTGAAATAAGAGATATAGTTTTGTAATATTTTTAGCTTAAATTATAGAATAAAAAATTAAGCCTTATATAGATTAAAATAATACAAATTTAAAAAAAATCAATTAAAAAATAATTTACAATTATTTAATATAATTTTTTAAATATTGGCTTTAGATTTATAATATTGGCTTTAGATCTATTATTTTTGATATAATATTGTAAATTGTATTAAAATATAATAGATTTTATAACTTTTACTAAACAAGCCTATGGTGTTTTATACTATAGATCCTGTTTCTCAAAAATGTACTAAGTAAACAGGATCAGGTTTTCTAAATAAAAATATTCAGAACCCCAAAAACCTCACAAGAACTAAGATTGGGCCCTATTGGGCTCTTATATTAGTTCTATATTATATTATATAAAAAAAATAATTATTAATTTTCTAACCCTACTCTAAATTTTACTAGAAGCAATTATATATAGGTGCATCTTATAATAATTCAATTTTATTGAATTAACGCACATCTTAATTTAGAATCTTTGAAAAAAATAAATATGGAATAGATCTGCACAGATTTATAATCCCGTGATTTTTGAGAACCGCCTCATCAAGGCGAATCAAATGGTACTAAAATTGTCAAATTTGAACTATCGGATTGTGAGATATTATTATTTAACACAAGTTTTATAAAAACTTAACGATCTCAGGATCTAATAGTTAAAATTTAATGATTTTGATACTATTCGATTCGTCTCAATGAGACGGTTCGAATGGTACCAAAATCACCAAATTATAATCGCTAGATCGTGAGATATTTGCAAAAAACTATTTGTGGTGCAGTTTTGTACTGTAAACTGCACCGCAAATAGTTCTTTTTTTGCAGATAACTCATGATCTAGTGATTAGAATTTGATGATTTTGGATCATTCGAACCGTCTCATCGAGACGAATTGAATGGTTTCAAAATCATTAAAATTCAATTATTAGATACCGAGATCGTTGGGTTTTTATATTTTAAAAAAAATTTCAGGGCAAATTTGCAAGAGAAACGGTTTAAGGGATAATGAGAGTATATTATTATAATTTTTTTTTTATATACGTCCGTACGTATATAATTTATGTACTGTACAGTACATATACAATATGCATATTTTTTATTTATAGGTGGTAGCCAAATTACGCACTATTCGTTAGGAGTTTAGTGTAACAAGCATAGTTTCCGATACTGCTTGTAGGCATCTGCATAATTTATAACCGCTGTAAATAAATAAAAAAGCAGTATCGGTAAATTGTAATTGATACGTATCAATTTTTTTTTATTTTTTTTGATTGAAAATGTCAAACGAAAATTTGACCTCATTAATCAATGATTTCAACAAACTGAATTTCGCTGATTGCGATCCGGATGGAATTTACAGGCTCGGTTATTTTTACGAATATGGAATTGGATTGAAAAGGATGAAAAAAAAGCATACACGCATTATCAAAAATCGGCAGAAATGAATAATTCTAACGGAATGTATCAAGTTGGTTAGTGTTATTATTTAGTCGAAATCGATAAGCATAAAGCGTTTTCGTATTATCAAAGTCTGCTGAGGCTGGTAATTCCAATGGAATTTGGAAAACTGCTATTTGTTACTTTTATGGAGTTGGCGTGGAGAGGATGAAGATAAATTTCTGGAATGGATTGATAAGTAAGTTAATTTTTAATTTTTTTATTATAATATTTGTAATTTCTTTATTTGAAATTGAGATCTCTGATACAATTTTTAATTATTAGGGAGTGAGTATAAAGTGAATTAATTCATCATTCTAAATCGGCGATTTAAGTTCATAAATATTTATTTATTGTTGGTTATTTTAGCCCGTGAGTATAAAGAATTTAATAATTTAGAAATAAAACAAATTCACAAAACAAGAAAAATCATAAATAAAATTATTTAATTTACATCACGTTTAAATATTCATCACCTTCCTCACTCAGCATGTGAGTATAAGAACATTTATTAATCTATGGAATTAAAAACAGCAAACCAAAATCACAAAACAAGATCATAAATACTTATTTACTATTGCGTTTAAATTCAATTCATTCGCATTAATTTAGTCGGTGAGTATAAAGAACATTTATTAATCAATGTAATTTAAAACAGCAAAACAAGTTCACAAAACAAGATTATTTATTACCATTACGTTTAAATTCATTTCATTCGCGTTAATCATTTTATTCAGTAAGTGAGTATAAAGAACATATATTAATCAATGGAATTAAAAACAGCAAAACAAGTTTACAAAACAAGATTATTACCATTACGTTTAAATTCATTTCATTCGCGTTAATCATTTTATTCAGTGAGTGAGTATAAAGAACATTTATTAATCAATGGGATTAAAAACAGCAAAACAAGACGATAACATAAATACTTATTTACCATTACGTTCAATTTTATTTCATTCGCATTAATTAGTCGGTGAGTATAAAGAACATTTATTAATCAATGGAATTAAAAACAGCAAAACAAGTTCACAAAACAATAACATAAATACTTATTTACTATTACGTTAAATTCATTTCATTCGCATTAATTATTTAATTCAGCCCGCGAGTATAAAGAACATTTATTGATCAATGGAATTAAAAACAGCAAAACAAGTTCATAAAACAATAGCATAAATACTTATTTACCATTACGTTTAAATTCATTTCATTCGCATTAATTTAGTCCGTGAATATAAAGAACATTTATTAATCAATGGAATTAAAAACAGCAAAACAAAGTTCAAAAAAAAAATACTTATTTACCGTTACGTTTAAATTCAATTCATTCGCATTAATTTAGTCGGTGAGTATAAAGAACATTCATTAATCAATGTAATTAAAAACAGCAAAACAAGTTCACAAAACAAGATTATTTATTACTATTACGTTTAAATTCATTTCATTCGCGTTAATCATTTTATTGTGAGTATAAAGAACATTTATAAATCAATGGAATTAAAAACAGTAAAACAAGTTCATAAATGCTTATTTAACATTACGTTTAAATTCATTTCATTCACATTAATTTAGCCGGTAAGTATAAAATTATTTATTTACAATTCGATATAAAGTTTAAATTGCATATACGAAATAAAATATATTAAGTTATATATACGTATAGAGATTCTAAATATGGAAAATGTGCTCATTGTAATGAAGATAACATTTATAAAGCATGGTGTCTATCATGCGACCCTGACATAACAACAAGGTGGACAATTGTTGAAGATTGCATGAAACATTCCAACTTAGTGCCCGTGTATATGAAGATGTAATTGAATGGATCCCATTTAATAGATTATCTGAAATTAAAGAAATCGGTAAAGGGGGATTTGGTTCCGTATACAAAGCAACCTGGTTGGATGGCATACAAAAAATTTAAAAAATTAAAGTTGATGACATTAATGACAATGGCGATGACGATGGCATTGATGACGCCGACAGTAGTGACAGCGATGACGAAAACTACATTTACAAAAGAACACGTGAATCATCCAGCATCGTTGCAATCAAGACTTTGATCAGTTCGAAGAAAAACAATTTTAATTTTTTAAAAGAAGTAAGTTAATTTATTGCTTTGATAATTTATTAATTTTATTAATAATAGTTTATTGAACTAATTAATTGCTTAAATCTTAAGTTTAAAAGTCTTATGGAATGTGCATTAAAGTATACAATGCTCGCAATATATGGAATGCTCAAAACACAGAAACAAACGAATATTTTATGGAATTTCAGTATGCTAACTATGGAAGTCTTCAAGAAAAAATTTTGATAAACTTACTTGGCAGGCTAAATTGCAGATACTTAAAGATATTTCTTATGAGCTAAATAAAGTTCACAATTGTGCATACATTCATGCTGATTTTCATAGTGCTAACATTTTGCAAGACAAACGATCTTATATCGCAGATCTAGGATTGTCTAAAAAGAAAGATGATAACGTTTCAGAAAGCGAAATTTATGGAGTCATGCCCTATGTTCCTCCTGAAGTCTTGGCAGGAAAACAGCAGTTTACACAAGCAGCAGATATTTATGGGTTTGGTGTTATTATGGCAGAAATGTCGACTGGTCAAAGACCTTTTGATGGACGTAAATTTAATTTAAAACTTGCAGTCAAGATTTGCAAAGGACTGCGGCCAGAGTTTGCAACTGGAACTCCTAAATGCTATATTGAATTGGCTGAGAAATGCATGAATTCTGATCCACAAAAACGACCTAGAGTTTGGGATGTTTCTTGGTCAATAAAAACTTGGATTGAGCAGATAGCTAATTCAGATGACCATGAAATTAAAAAGCAATTCTTGGATGCTGATAAGGTTATTAAATCATTGACAATACCAAAGCATCCTGATGAAATGTACAATAGCAAAATTATTAGCACGAAATTAATTTCAAAGGCGATTGAAGGTATTTTTATTTTTAACTAATATATCAAAATAATGCCTCATTGATTTTTAAAAATAATTATTATTATTCTGTTTATTCAGATTTGGCTCAATTTGATTCTACTCAAATTAAGCTTGATATTACTGATGTTGAAAAGCTTTAGTGTGTATACAAATAATAATATACTGTATTTTGTTCATTTTATAATTGTAAACAGTAAAAATTAAATTGCAGTTTTTAGATACAGTGTAAAATTTTTAAAACCTAAAATTATATAACTTGTTTTATTTTAAAATCTATTTTTGTACTAATTTTTATTTTTATTTATGTTTTGCATATTGTTATAATTAAAGTATTTAAATTTTAAATATTATATAGTATTTTTTAATAAATAAACAATTTTATTTGTATACTATTTATAATTTTTAATTTTCAAAACTAATTGATGAACAAAAAAGCCCATTTCTCTTTATAGGCTGTCTTGAAAGCTTCATTTTATTTTAAGATCATACGTTAAAGAACAATTATTAAGTATATATTTAAAATAATTCATTTATTAATTTAATAAAAATCACTATCTAATTCATTTTATTCGTGCAATATAATAATCTGTAAATATAATGAAAATTTATTAATTTAAGTATTTAAACAATAATAAATCTATTAATTTGCATTTATTCGCATTAATTAATTGGTAAACTAAAAAATGAATATAAATAAAATGAGATAAAGTATGATGTTTTATATGTAATCTAGACAATGTCAGTTCAAGAATGGATAGGTATAAATAGAGAGATTAATGAGATTGATAATTAGATAAAAGGATCTCAACTTATAATTATGAGCTGAACACATGATCGAATGTATAATATTTGATATACTACTGTAAATTAAAAACTGGCAATGGAGGGTTTTTATTTTGGTTGAATGAGTGTTATACTAAATCTGAGCTGACAAAAATCAAAATTAAATAACTGGGCAACCAGTCGCCTGGCAGACTATGAATTTAAAACTCGTTCTACTTTAGCTGATCTAACTTGGGACAGTCTTCCTATTAATAATAATAAGCCCATGGATACCCACGGGTACCCGTGGGTTTTGCGGGCTGGGCCAGGGCATCAAGTTTTGAGCCCTTGGGTAAGGGTAAGGGCTCAGAGTCAAGCCCTTACACAGACGGGTAGGGCTAGGGTATTGCCATTACCCGGCCCATGCGGAGGCCTAACTGGCACAAGTTAAAAATGTCCTTTTTTAAATCTTAAGCAATTTTTTTTAGTTTTACCACAAAATACCAAAAGACAGATTCCCGAAAGGACCTAATACCGACAAAGTTAGTCGGCATTAGTTATAATGCTGGCAAATTTAGTCGGTTTAGGGAAAATGACTTTCGGGATTTTGTGGTAGAACCGTCCTTAATTTTAATATATATTTTTTATTTAAATTTACCGTACCGCACTGCCTTTAATACCCCCTTATGCAATATCCCTCTTCAAATAATACCCGGGTATTAAAATTCCAGGTTGATAGATTAATTAAAATTGATTTAATAACAAAGCCTACCTCCAAGTCACAGTACCCTCCAAGCATAGTACCCACTCTTAGTTAAGTACCCATGAATACATTGTCATGTATAATACCCTTTTTTTGATAATACCCGGATACTAGGGGCAGTGCGGTACGGTATATCTATATAAAATTTAAATAAAAGATTTTTATTAAAATTGTCTAAGTAATTCTCTAGGAAACATTGCTTAAAGTTAAAAAAGTTTTATTCATAAATAATATTTAATTTTTTTGTTGAAAATTTGTGCCAAGTTTTTTTAACAAACCTCCAATTAATTGTTAAAATTTTTTTAATTTAAAATTATATACGGTAATATAAATTCAAATCAAAATATTTTTATAAAGCAATAAGAAAACTACAAGTTTTAAAAAAATTAACATAATTTGTTTATACGCAAACAAGAAATAATGTTTTCTTAGTAACCACACAGATAATCTTGATAAAAATATTTTAATATATTCTACGGGTGCCGGTCAAAATCCTGACCAACAGAATCCCGCCAGGTCATAATCCTGAACATACCTAGTATCACAAAGCTTAAATTCATTCACCGATAATAAGTATTTTAGTAATATTATATGAAATTTTCTTTTTAAATATCGTATTTTCTAAACAGAGGCACTCAGTTTACATAATCTTGATGAAAGTATAACATTATGTTTTAAAAATTTTGTTTAAAATAATAACAAATTAGCAATCTTTTTTTTACTGCAAAGTTCAAAGAATTTTAAATATTAAATATATAAAAACTTAATAATACAGAATTAATAAATATCGATTTAGTAAATTTTCAAAACTACGCATATGTAAAGGAAAAACTTTGTATTTATCATATTTAAAAATAATAAACGTTAAAGATTTGGATTTATATTAAATCCAAATTATGTCTCATATTTAAAAAGTCTATCTTAAATGTAAATATATACATTTACCAAATAACTCCTTAAATAAATCGAATAAATAACTAAAAAAAATCTTGAATTATTCTCCTTTGAAAAATTAAAAAACGATAATCAAGCTTAGATCAAAATTTAAGCACATACGTACGTACATGATTTTGGTGGTGGTGGGGTCATAATAAGAATAGGGATGGTAAAAAACCGGTTTAAACAGTTTTTTAAACGTTTCTTGTTGCTTTAAACCTTTTTTAAAACATAGAAGTCTGGGAATAAAATTTTGCTGAAATTGAACTTTGCTTTTGATTAATTTTAATTTTCTGCTGAGAAATTTTTTTAAAAAAGACGTTGGGTATATAATTCCGAATTTATCGAATATTACGTAAAGAAATATATTTGTTCGCTTTAATTTTTATCAAAGCTATTATTTTTTAGATGCGAAATTTGCTTATCGGTAAATACAACCTTTCATTCTATATTAGTTTTACATTTGTTGGTATTGAAAGTCAAAGGTTTACAACATTGCCACTATGTACTAAAATTTTTTTGAATGAATTATTTAAAGAACCAGAATCCTGTTTTTTGAGGTTTTAATAAGTCTTATATATTTCTTGGAAGCTTTTTTTTACATTTTAATGAATGATCTTTTAATTGATCAACGAAAGCAACACAGTCTTCTTCGCAATAATTACATTTTGGAAACTATCATGTTTATCAGGTTCAGCAACTTTTTTTATTCGATTTTTTTTTTTTTTTTTGAATTTTGTAATCACAATACATTTAAATTACACCATCGAATCATAATTACGTCATAATGTTTTAAAACATTTTTTAACAGATTTAAATCAAGCAAACATGAGTTTTAAGATCGTGTTTTAAAACATTTGCGCATAATATTTTTACCTTTAAATTGGACTTTGATATTACATAAGATTTGATAAAAAACGTAAAATAGTACCGTATTCCGTTCGCCAAAGTACCTCATGTATTATATCCCACCTTAATAACTGTGAATTATCCGGCAGCTTACTATGATTGTGCTGCCAAAATAACTCGAGTTATCCGGCAAACTCATATGATCATGAAAAAATTTCTTCTTGTTATTTTTTTCATGTGTTACGATATAATTATGT
>CAJVPY010003996.1:0-13214 GCA_910591965.1 Dentiscutata erythropus
GAACTGCCTTAGAGAAGGGTATAGTTTCTTAAAGAGAAAAGAAGCTATACTTACCTTTTGGACACCGCATATATCTATGAAAGGATTCCCTGTGCTGTGTCGTCGTTATAGAGTAAATTAAGAAGGCTTTACTCTGTAACATCACTATTAAGGTGACTTCTATGTTGGCAATTTATTATTAGAATATCATATTGTTACAATTGTAATGAAAGTATATCAAGCTATACATGCACTTTTGATGCCTAATTTAAGTAGTCCGCCCAAAGCGGTTATGCTATACTAAGGGTTCTACACTATCTGCTGTACTTGTAACTCAACTATGAGATTACCTATTTAAACTTTCTGAGTATAATCTTTACAAATTTTTTACTTTAGTCCAGATATAACCTCACAATTTAAAGAATAGTCGATCTATGCAACACCACTAGATTAATAGCCGTCTTAGAACTACTTTATCTATGAAGTAAATCTGACAACATGTATTATGTCCTATATATGAAAGCACTTGCTTATTTAGTAATTTCTTCCCAAATTAGTACATATTGTCTGCCACTATTGTGTTTATATCTTATGTCACCTTTTGGAATGCAGCCATAACACAATCTGTATCTCAAACTCAATCTTCTTAATTTAGTCCTCTATTATGTACTTCTACCCTTTATAAAGTTCACAGATCCTATTCTGCTACTTTCTGCACCTTACTTTATTTGGTTTCATTGGTCTTTCAATTCAGATGACCTGGAGGGATTGGTCTGCCCAGACCCAAGTTTCCCAGGCTTAGGTCTGAAGGTCGCCTAATCCTTGGATTATGTTTTCATAGCACAAGACCTTTTTCTCTGGAGTCTCATCCTAGGATCTTACCCCTAGTCATATTACTAAAGTAGCCAAGAAATCTACAACTAAGGTGGCTCTAGTAATCTCAGCAGTCTGGTTGGTGGATCCCTTTTGTCTGAAAAATCTTGTTGCCCAAATTCTCCAAATATTTAGGTTCAGTTGGATCAGTCTTGTGGTACCAAGTAGCACCAGTTAGTCAAGAATCTGTTATTTCTCTATTCAGGATTTGCCAAGCCGGTTTCAGTTCTCTTAGGCTACTATGTATAGGTCTTTAATATATGTTGATCCTGGAAGGCTTATCATAGATTTGCACTGCTCATACTGGTTTGCATTTCTTTGTGCAATGACACAAATGCTTCCACGTTTCCCAGTATACTTAAGATGTTGGTATACTCTAATTTATAGATATAGAACCCAGCCCAATTTAAAATAAGCTATTATCATAATATAGGTAAATTGTATTGAAATGTCACTAGTGGGATTCGAACTCAGTACCTATAGTCAACTAACTTGGGGGTGCAACAACTCCACCACTTCGCTATATTGCTATACTCTTAAAATATTAGATTTATATAGTGAAAACAAACTATAAATTTAATAAAAACAAATATCTATAAAGTAATCATTGATGAAATGACATGGATCAAAATTACATAATAACTTCAATATATTTTTAAATTTTAGACAACTTGCATCACATTATGCAGTATTATGTAGCATACAACATCACTTGCATAATGCATATAGCATATTTCTACTTATACTAAATAAAAAAAGTATATATAAAGAAAATATTTATTAATGTTGTTCTGCACTATTTTATCATAAGCTTCTTTATTGACAGAAAACTGGGTTGTATTTTCACCAAAATTTTATATACAAGAGTACTACCTCTTGCCAGTTATCTTGTATCTAAATACTTCTGGTTTGTATATCAAATATATAAAGAAGTTTCTGTAGTATAGTTGACTTTTATAAAAACTATTGTACTATGTTATTCTATTACACTTTGTACTATAGACAATGCTTTAACAAAAATTGCTATTTTTCTTTAGTTGGAAATGTAATTTAAGTAATTATCAGGAAGTATTGATTCATTACTAATATTGAAAATTTTCTTTATTATATTAGTTTGTCTTAATTTATTACTAGTAAAAGAATTCTACTTGAAAAGCTAGAAAAAGAAAATTAAAAAAAATAATAATTATAATGGGCTATAAATTCAGGCTGGTAATTTAAAGAAATTTGTACTAAAATAGTATTAACCAAACTAGTAAAATTATTTTTACTGCTTTTTAGTAACTAGGTAAATCATACTATATTTTTTTAGAAAAATATATTTATAAATAAAGCAATAGAATTGTAACATGATTGTTAAAAAAAAAATTATATATCAGATATAAGCATATACAGTTTTCCCTTTTTATAATCACTCTGTCAGAATCATAGTGACTTTTTTTAAAAATGTGCTTATAAAGTATTGTGCTTATATAGAAGTTTTTTTTCTATATTTATAATAGTTGGTTTTAAAATAAATATACTTATAAAGAGGTTTTTATATAATATGCTTATATAGAGAGTAACTATAGAGGAAGAAAACTGTATATGTGTAATATATTTTGGCACCTACTTTTTTGCTAAAAAAATCATATAATAAATAACATATTCTTAATATAGTATATTAAAAAAATTTTTTAAAAAATTTCAAAATTATATTTATTTAAATAAATAAATATCTATATTTGTTTAAAAAAACTTTTAAAAATTAGCTAATTTATTTTTATTAATAAATTGTTCAAGATTACATCTATATATTTATCCAGTTATATAAAAAATTAATAATAAAATTATATTTATAAAACTGTATACTTCTTGCCAAATAAGGTTTAATTTTTGCTTGTAATTTGTAACTTTAAAAAGTTTTATAAAAGTTTTACTCAAATATGTATTAATAAATTTTAATAATGAAATTTTTGTAATCGTTTTTAAAAATAAAAAAAAACTATAAAAATATTGTATATGTTGTAATTTGTATAAAAAGGGTTTAAGTTACCACATTTTCGCGTAATAACACGTCATTTTAAGCATCTGTGCGTCATTTACGAACAATATTTCGAATTATAACGAATGTAATAGATTTGATATAACAAGTACTAATATAGTGTTAGCTATATATGCCAATCCGAATAGGTTCAGATGTGGTATAGCAAGTATATTACATATAGGTGCGCGTTATCTTGTGGCGTTATTTTGAGTCAAATAAGCAAGTTTCAAAAAAAAAAAAACGAAATTTCGAAATGACGCCCATGCGTTATTACGATATAAAAAAGGTTTAGTAAGTAATCATAATAAATAATTTTTAAAGAGATAAGCTATAAAATAATTTGAGGAGTATTTGTCTTGAATAAATCGACCATGCCTATTTTGAACCCAAAAATTTTAGCCAAGATGTTATGTTTAGAGATATTCATTCCGAGAAACAAAGCTTACCCCTATCAGTTTATCTGTCCGTCGGCAGATGTTCGGATAACCCGGATTTATTGTGCAGACACTTTCGATCGTTGTTGATCACCCTTTTATTATGACAGGACAGGCCCGAATTAAACATGATAATACGTAATGTATAATCTTATACCTATTAACGGAATAACCGAAATTAATCGTAAAATTTGGATCATCCGGATCGGTTCAAGTGGAAGGCTCTAAGGTTTATTAGTAAAATTAGACCGAATATAATCAATCCTTCTAGATCGCAATAATCTCAATTTTTTGTTGATGGGTAATCAGATTGCAGGGTCATGAATATGACGCAGATGACAAACTTTCGTCTATGAACCTACTTTTTTGCACGCTGACAATATTTCTTGTAAAATTTGATATATATATATAAGCTATGGTATTATTATTACAGTATTATTATAGTATACTAACAGCTAACTAACCCTAACCTAAACCTGGCATCTATGAAAATACATAAATGTACAATTTTAAATTTTTCAATTAAAAATCATTGAAAAAGTACATTATATAAAAATTGATTTTCATAAATCAAGCTGAGTGATTTTTTAATCTATTATTATTATTATTAAGCAAATCTTATGACTTTTGACACTCTTTCGCACACATCCGATATATTCTAAAATTCTTGATTATAATTATGATAATAATAACAATAATAATAATAATAATAATTATTATTTTTTTATTTTTTTTATTTTTTTTTTGCTTATCATATATTATGAAAACTAATTCAGTAATAATGGTCCAGCATGAAAACATTCTTAATAACTTTCACATTTTTAATATATGGGTAACGCCGAGACTTCGATCATATAAATTTTATATGATTGAAGTCTCACTCATATAATGCTACGTAGCAAAAATTCTTAATTTTTTTAATAAAAAAAAATTTTCAATAATAATCTAGATTGGCGTGTGAAATTCAACTTTAATAATTTAATATACAATCTTACTATAAGTTATCTCGGAATTATTAATTAAAAAAAGTAAAGAGTAAAGAAAGGTTGTTTTGAGTATGAAACAAAAATTTTAAATTGTTTAATTCAGAAATACACAGACGGAATTGACTAACAATTTCGGAACCACCGATCAAAGATTTCATTTTAAATAGTAAACATAAAAAATGATAAACGTTTAACTGTTAATATGTGACATATTTTAAGGTGATATGATTTTTATTTGTAATTGATAAATGATAATTACGATTACATATCGGTATAATTATAACTTTAAAAGTATGAGTGATAATTCTGATTCATTGTTATTTGCGTTTTACATGTACGTATGTATGTACATTTCTAAGTTCAGATGTTAACCTACTGTAGTTACAAATTTAAAGTTAATGCTGCAAAAATTTTGTATTTGTTTATGTATATGTAACAGTATAGTTAGTATGTACTTGTTCCCGTGTCTGGCTTGCAGCTTGCATAACTCTAGTACTATATGGTTACAAAGAACCTAACACAATGATATAATAACTTTATTCGCAAACCTTTTTTTAGTGGTAATAGAACAAAGAGATCTCAATAAATTATTTCGGTTTATCTGAAAGAAGAATTCGGTTTATCTTAAAGAAGAAGAAAAAAAGAATTGCGCTGGGCGGTCGACATAATGCTACATAACTTGCGCTATTTATCTGTATAACGTGACATATATTTTGGGACATGTTATTGTAGTCACATTTTCGACTATATCTTAAACTCCATACATTTATGCAAAAAGTTCGTCATTATTATTTCAAGAACTTTTTTAACCTAGTTATGCAGATCTTATTTCGTAGTTGAGTCTCGATTATTCTATCTTTTGCATAAAATTTAAACTAAAATTGAGGATTAATATCAGGGCATTCAGAACAGCAAAAAAGGGTAAAACTAAATTTAACAACTAACCGAATTTCTTAAATTTAAAAGATCTATAAGAAAATACAATTTATTAAAATTGTCAATCTTGCGATCCTTGAAAACAATGAATCAAGCACGTTGATATCTTCTGACTAATTTGTAATCTGTAATATATACGAACTACCCTTCGTTCCAGAAGAAAATAAACTTGTGCAATATGAATTGTTTCATGTGCAAATGTATAACACTATATACTAAAGTAAAATGATAAGAAAAAAGTCTTGTTTCAAAGTTTTTATAATTAACACTCTTATTTTATGAGATAAGGTTGATCATACCTATATGTTTGAAAGTTATACTATTTTAGATAAAAGATTCATATATCGATATCCGATTTACTTCAAGCTTGTTAGGATCAGGTACATGTCAGCAGGGCATGCAGATCTATTTTCTTGTTTGTATTTTAGGATAATGAATTCTTTTAAAAGGATTATTACATAGGATTATTACATAGGCTTATATAATATTGCATATGAGCAATTTAGTTGAGAAAAACTGAGTTATGGAGAACAAGAATAATTATGAAGCAGGGATTTTACGCTTTAGGAAGGAGTTGATAGATTTGTTATCTATTAATTCAAACTTTAAAATCGAATGATCCGGGAAAAGGTTTTTTTTGGTTCATTTCTCTAAATGTGCAGATACAGATATTTTAGGAAAATCATAGTACATATATATATTTTTTTATTATAAAATAAACTTTTTTTTTTTAACAAAAAAAAAAAGTTAAGTTCGCTATCGAAAAAATTGATTAATTTAATCAACAAGTCGCATTTTTGAGTAATCAAGTCACGGTGGTCTCCTAATGATTGACAGGTAGATGACCTTTTTCAATGTGGAAAGTTGAAACAGCACATTTCTAAAATAACAAAATTCAAAGATATGTATTAAGTTTATGTTAGTTAGATTGAGAACGAATGTTTAAAGAAGTTAACCTTGGAATGTTTACTCAGTCAGTTAACTTGTTTAAATAGTAAGCACCAAACTCTAATGATATTTTTATAGCCTAAAATTTTTGACATATCTTTATATAGAATGCTTACGAAAGTCTTGTATTCTTTATTCAACCTAAATATCTTTGTTTACATAATATAAACAATCATCAAAATAATGCTGTAATGTTAGATTATGTTTACAGATCTGTGTAATGTAATAATTCATTTAGGCAAACTTAATGTGTAAAAGAATTTTATTACCACGAGAGGGTCCATTTATGCATATTATGTATAGTATAAAATATCTGAATAATATTTACTACAAAAGGTAAAGTCCGATTATTATTAATCAATAGTAATGATAAAACGTGTAAACTTGCACGATTATGTAAGTTAAATATATGTAAACTTTAATATAATAATTTTATATTATTATAAATAAAACATTATTATTGCGTATCAGATATACGTATGTATATATGCGTAATTGTTAATTTGCTACTTAACAGTTAAAAGCTTATATATTAGTATATATATTTAACTGACCTATCGCTATACAATTATACAATTTGAAATTAGCATTTAGCATAAATAAATAGCCAATCCCAAACAGAAATTCAAAATAATAGAAATTTATTACAACAATATAAGTAAATAAATAAGTATGTATATATTATATTTATATTATTTATTTTATTTTGGGATTCTTTTCAAAGTAATCTAAATTTTAGACCCATGTGAGGGTAATAGATAAGATGTAATACATTAAATAGTAATACAATATGTAGATACCCAAGTTCACTTCGGTTCACGTTAAGATTAACTATGATTATATTTGGCACAAACAAATCAGATTTCGTCTTTGGCACTACAGATCAGCTCTATAACTGATAACACTGGGGTTTAAAAAGACCCGCGCATTAATGTAACTCCACAGTCTTTAAATTCACATACGATAAATATGCACATATCAGATATGTACTTACTACGTACCTGCAATGGTCTGTCGTTTCATTTTCAGTCGTGATTTTAGTCTTGTGTAAATCTATACATATTGAAATAAAATTTATGGTATTTTCTGGAATATATAGATATTACCAAACTAATTAAAGCAATTAGTTATTAAAGATGCAACTAATAATAACCTATCGATATAAGTATATAGTTCTAAATAAAGCTCGGGAATCTTTTATAATGATTTTCATATTTTCATTGATACTCATAATAACGATAAAAAAATTTATTGATTGGAAAAAATATAAACTATATATATTAGCTACAGTATATACAAATTTATACAATTTGATTTATGAAGTATTACTTTCATATATTTTATATGGAGTAAGATCACACACATATGCGGTCCCTAGCACATGATACTTTTGTAATGATTGAGTAATCTAATTCTGCAATTCTGCAGTTACATAAATAACTCTACTATAATTGAATTTTATCATTTACAGTTAAGCGTATAGAGTTTTAAACATTATAATTTAGCACTTAGCCTTCAGCCTTTACCCTTGTGATAAATACTCATTTGAAAATCAAAAAATGTCAAATATCAGTAACATATATCTTACTAAAATATTGGATTATCAGGTTCATTACTAATAATGAAAAAAAAAAAAAAATCGAATTTCAAAACAATTTATAGGTCATTATAGTCAAAAAAGGAAATTATGCCGAGATAAAATTTCGATAGTTTGTACCACATTTCATTTATTGGTTCTTTTGATCATGAATCACGCCCTTCTCGGCCAAAAAAATTTCATTATGAATTCAAAACTGGTTAATTATGATATTAACCACCTTAGGAAAATAATAGGTGTTGTAGAATATGTAGAAAATCAATCACGCGGATCAGTGCACAGACCATACGTATCATATGGTATATAGTAAAATTTACATATTTGTACTCATTCATCATACTGATCGTTCTGTTCGTGTGCTTGTTTTCACGAGAAAGAGGTCATTTTCGGAATCTCTTGCAGTCCACAACCAATGAATTTAGATGCATAAAATATCACATGATAAAAAAAAAAAGAATATAACACATTGTTTTTTTTCAATCGATGATAAATGGTTCTAAAAAAGATGAGCACTGCATGTTTGGAACGAGACCTGACATAAACACGTCATGCAAAGTTGGCTAAATTAATTGTTGAGAAAAAATAAATGTTTCATTAATGAACTATATCCTCAAATGCTAAAGTATAGGAATACAATTTGATAAGCCAATTTATAAATAACTCATGACCTGATGTTTGATGCGTTAGCACTATTCCAGAAATGAGTATCCCGTTAAAGCGCGAAAAATCGGTAATAAAGGATTATGACTATGAATTTCGTCTGATTAGTACGATCCTAACAAATTTGTATTCATACTATTGACGAAAGGAATTCCACGCAGAATTAGATCTATTAAAAACGGTTTAGAACATTATAATGAATTATTCACACATGAATTCTTGAAAAACAGATAGTCAGATCTTATTTATATAACAAAGTATATTTTAACGCCGATATATTAAATATTTTGAATATCTAATTAGATTGGTAGAATGTTCTTCAGCCTCATCGCGTTTGATGCTATATTTATTATATATATTGGTTCAAGGATTTGTATAACTTGCAGTAGGTATCATGTACTGTAATATATATTTAAAAATGTAATACTGTATATATCTTATCAATCTAGTTAAGATTCCCGCAGTTGAAAACTTCCACTTAGAAGAAGGGATTGAACTTAAAGAAAAAAAAAGTTTTCGATTTTTGTATCTATTTTAATTTTGTTTTTTTTTGTTTTTTTTTTTTTTTTTTTTTTATCTATCATATCTCCGAGATGGCTAACCAGATTTAAATTTTTTAGAAAACATTTACTTTACGAACTTTAATTTTGAGAAATTTGTAAAATACGCTATATATTTGTGTTTGTCTTTAAATTATATATATTTAATGATATGTATATATATTTTAATGATGATATGTATATATATTTTAATGATGTATATTTAACGATATATATATTTAATTTTCGTTAGAATACGTGATACGGTAATATAATAGCACACATTTGTGATTGTGAAATATCACTTTTGTACACGTTTTAAATATCTCAAGAAACATGATCGACGTTTTCTGAATATCAAAATTTATCAGTTATCATCATATGACAGTTATTAATCAGTCTATATATAAAGATGAAGAAATTTGCATTTGTCTTCCCATTGCACTCGAAATTCTAATCGCAAAAACTTATGTTCGTCTGTGCATATAAATTTTATTACGAATATTCTTGATTATTTCACAAAAATATTATCATTTATCTAAAGATTTATTTTGTAAGAAAAAAAAATAAATAAATAAAAAACAAAACGAAATTTTTTAAAAAAAAAACAAAAACGAAAGATTAAAGAACCAATAAATATATATTAGAAATGACTGAAAAACTGTCGTACAATCATAACCTAGGATTAGATGTGGTTTCTGAACCTAGTATCGCGTCTCAGCAAGAATGGATTTTTATTGATGAATCAGACATCGTTACCTCACCAGCACAATCTCTCCGTCCACTCATTCCAGACCAAAATTTACATATCAATGTTCCTTTCCCTCCAGAAATAAATCCTGTGGATCTTATACGCAGAAATAAGAATGGTGAGTTGTTATCGAGGGCAACCAACAAGTTCTTGATCTATCGTAATGAATATGCTAAGGAGCTTCAAGCACGTGGCTTCAAGCTCTCCATGAGAGAGGTATCACGTATGGCTGCTCAATCTTGGAAAAAAGAACCACAGCATGTTAAACGTAAATATGAAGACATTGCAAGGGAAGTGGAAAAACTTCATGTGCAATTATCTATGTCTTCTTCTCCTGGTTGGGATAGAAGAAGAGGTTGCTTTACTCAAAATCCAAATGAGTTACAACCTAATCATAAATATCAACGTGATCATTGCACTATTTTACCTTCCGTAACAGTACCTTCTTCATATTTACCATATCATTATATTCCAACTACAACAATCCCTATGCCAACTGTACCATCACAAAACACATATACATCAATACCTGTGGATTGTAGACAATCCTACTATATTTTAGATCAAACTTGTGGAAATCCTCAAATGGACTTTATTCCATATAGTGATTTATCAACTCCGGAACTTGATATTAATTTCAATAATTCTCTCGAGAGTTCTCCTGAATCTTTTAACTGTGAATTACCAGTTCAAGGAGTAATATTGGATCAATACGATTATATTCAACCTTAATTCTTTTTGTCTAATGGTTTATTCATTCTTACAGTGGCGTTCCGCAACACAGAAGAAAAATAAAACAAAATTGCAATTTTCATTATATTTAATTTTTTAAATTCTTCTGTGAACGAACGGACACTTTTTTTTCTCTTTTACGCCACTTTTTTTTTACCATATAGACAAGCACAATTTTTTTTATGATTTAAAACTAATTATTAATGATAATAATAGTAATGTTAATATTAATAATGTGAGGTGACAAAGGTATAGGTATAGCAATTTTTATTATCATATATATCACACATATCACACATTCAAAAGGCGAATCAATACAATAAATTGGATCGGCTTTTTGTAGTTTATTTTTAGTATAAATTAAAAATGAAATTTGGGGGTACATTTAGGTGTGTACGATTCGCATTCTTTAATGGCTGAAAGGAAACGACAAAAAAAAAAAAAAAAAAAAAAAAAAAATATCATGTAAACGGTTCAATTCGATGTTTTGTTTTTCTCTTCATTTTAAAATATTAATATTTATGTAAATTAATTATTAATAATATCATATGGATTCATATGTAAATACAAATTTTAAGTTTATATGTTTGCTCAAATCTAATAATGTTACTAATAAGTCACGTGATAATTTCGAATTAAAAAATTCAACGGCCATTAAAGCCTTTTTTTTTTCTTCTTTTCTTCTTTTTTTTTGAAAGTAAACTTCGATTCATACGAAAGCAATTGTAAAAAAATATACAAATATATCTATTCACTTTCCCTTTAGGAGCAAACAAGAGGAACTCCGGACTTGACCAAATTTGAAGGTACAGTACCTGGTTCCGATCGACTGAGAGCACAAAATGGTATCCAAGAAAAGTGAGTTCCCAGCATATATTGAGAATTTACAGCCACTTTTATCTGCAAACTTACATTGAAATTATCAAGATTTCCCTCTTCAATGTTAAATCATTGGCTGAAAAGAAATAACATGATGTTCAAAAAAGAAATTAGGATTCATATTGTTTCTAAATTAGGAATATATTATTATGTGATTTGCGATATTTTGCGATAATCAATTTCATACAATTAGTATGATTTGTTCTATTTTTTAATAAAATAAAAAGTATTTTCTCAAAGAAAAAACGAACCATTTTATTATTAATACATCTATAACAGTATAAGAATTTTTTAAAAAATATTGCAAAATAGATAAAAATTTTTGGTAATTGTTTCTTTAACTTTATCACAAGGTATTCAAAATCAAAGATATTCAAATCGTACATAATCTAATCATACGATAATAAAGTTTCAACCCCTGTACAAAAGTTCATTTATGGAACAGCGCGTGAATAACTTTAAGGAATAGTATGATGCTAATGTGATCGGACCTCGGACAAAAGCTTGTTCTGTCATAAAGTCTAACGATACACAATTTTCATCATTCATCTACTAGTAGCATAAAAAATTTTTTACTTATTTGTATGCTAAAGAAAATCACCTACCAAAGAACCAATTCGCATAACCGGCTTAAATGACTGAAAATCCTTTATTTATTTGAAACGTGTTGCTTTTTTGTTGAATTGATGAAATTATAACATTAATTATTTTTGTTTCACACGTAAACTTACGATTTTTCCAGAATATTTACCACCTTATGATATTATCGGACTTCGGTGCCTGCTAAAAAAGGGTTTCCTTTCAATGGGGATGTGCTAAATTTACGTAATTTTAAAAAATTTTAAAATTGATTAATAAATTATTAAAAATCAGGTGATCAATATATATTACTACCCGCACCCGTTTCAAGACGATCTTATTTATTCAAGCTACACGTGATTATACACGTTCTCTTTACAGTTATGTAATTTATTCGGAGTTCTTGATTGATTTGTCGAACAAGATTATTTATAATTTTAATGTTATTTCTGTAAATCTATTTCTATGCGAATCATAAGATGTTACTAGTTAGGAATCACTGAATAATGAGTGCGTAATTACTATTATTGCACGACTTGATCTTTCATATATTGTATCCGAAATTGGAATTCGATTTTGAAATATTTGTGTGCCTGGTATGAAAGTTAGATAAGATTGGTCGTTAAATTTATTTCTAAGCGATAGATGTGAAACGATACATGTACGTATATTGTATTGATTATGCATATTTTCTAATGATAACAATTAATAGGGACGAATCACCCGAAGGACATATTCAAAGTGGATGTTATTTGTAAAATTAAAATTTGAGATTTAAGGAAATTATTAATTTATCCGACACTAGGTTTCAAAATAATAAAAGAGAGTATATATCAAAATTTAAAAGTAGCCCTGCTAATCCGGCTCGGCTTTTTATATTAAAATGTTTTTCGGGCAAATTTTGAATAAAATCATAATTAAATGAGTAATGATATAGTATTTTTTCTATAGCATATACGCTCAAGCCTTCCTCTTAAAACTGAAGATAAGCGTGTATTTACATTTATAAAATATTACATTTGACGTTTGTATATTAATCAATTCAGAATTTTGATTGGTTGTTTATAACACATACCGTAATTTGCGGCAAATAGTACCCCGGGTCTCTTACATTCCTAGGAGCAAAATCTTGATTAGTACCCGATGGGTACTTTGTCAGGTGGAGGGTATTTTATGTGGGGGAGTTTATATTACTTCAATTGACCAATCATTTAATAGAATTATAACGAAATTGAAAAAAAAAGACATAAAAGAAGTCATGCACTATATAAATTGCATCCTAGATATACCCGGGT
>CAJVPY010003997.1:0-13213 GCA_910591965.1 Dentiscutata erythropus
TCTTGGAATTCTTCTTCGGATTTCACGTAGGTTATCTTTCCGTTATTTAGCCGGTAAGCCTCATGCACTAGTCGATCCGATGATCAATCTGCTTAAAGTCATGAGTTTGCTGCGCCGATTTGTCGATCTACCTTTTAGCCCGTGACATCATCGAATTCAACTATTTTATTTTTACAACAGGTAATCGTAGATTGTCCATTTCCATATTATAAATGCTCATCTATAATTCTTGCTTTTCTTTAATGCAATAAGTAGAAATGAATTTTAATGACAAATTATTATGACACGTTTATCTTAACAATGCTTTCTACGTTAATCACTCGTACCAAATAAAGGTAAGCGTATACTCAAAAATGTTTTATTAGTTTGTTTATAGTAGACCTGAAATTGAACGATAGATTATATTTGCAATATATAAAATGCTCGTATATGATTTATTTGAATATAACAAAATTATAAATGGTGTTCAATAAAATTTATGTTTTTTATACGTATTTTGTATTTATATTAGGCTAATGTTAGAAGTTAAAAATGAGGATTCGGGTTAATGAAAATTTTTTTTGGATGCTATGTATTTTTACTTGGATGATTTTTGATATAGCGGCTACGATTATTTCTTGTATAGTTGTTAGACGAAACCGTTTTTGCATGATTACGAAAGACGAAACCTAAACCCCCAAAAGACGAAACCTCTGACGAAAGTCAAAACCCCAAATTCTTTTGATGAAATATGAAACCTTACGCTCAAAAAGACGCAGCCCTAATGCACTCGCCAAAGAAAAAACTGTTATTGACATTCATAATTTATCCAGAGATCAGTGCCCGTAATTACGTGTATGCCAGCAAAAATAAACCAGTTCATTTGTTCTAGACAACACTAAGGTTGTTATAGACCGGTTGAAATAACCTTGCCAAAAAGCCATAGTAACACAAATAATGAATTAAAACATGCTGGCACAAAATAAAGTTGTATGATCACCAAGCGATTTCTCACCTAATAGTGTACTATACAATATAGAATACCTATTTCCGACTCCCTTTAAACAATTCAAGCGCTTATTATACAACAAAATTTCTTTGTTAGTTTATTTTTTTATACACATAATCTTCAATGATTTTCAACAACACTTATTTGTATATTAGTTTTGTCACGCTTTACAGTTTCGTCTTTTCGTCATTTTCGACGAAAGACGAAACTAGGTTTCGCATTTCGTCAGCGCGAAACCTCGAGGTTTCGTCTAACAATTATAATTTCTTGTATACATTTTTTTTTCTCAAGGAATCAGTGAATATAAGGTTGTGATCAGTGGTAGGTCAGGAGAAACTATGAACCAAAAATTTTTCTTTTAAACCAGAATTGTTATTGGTGCTAATTGGAAATTGTGAAAGGGGAAAGCGTACTATTTATGTACTGCATTAACACAGATCTGATTGGAAAATCAAATCTAACCATTTTCAATTTCGACTATATAACGATAATGAAAATTGATTAACGTAAAATGGTTTTCTAGCGCTAGCAATTGTATAACTGTTATATAAATTGATTCAAGTTTACAAACTACTTTATTTCTTTAATCATGGCTGAATCAAATGAATTCGTTCCAATGCTTTCTCTTAACTCTATCGACCAACCCGCTTTATTAAAGCGTTGCAAAACTTTAATTGAAAATTTTATATCTTTATATAATAATCCACCAGATTTTATTGCTCGAGCACCAGGTCGAGTTAATCTTATTGGAGAACACATCGACTATGCAGGCTTTGGTGTCTTACCAATGGCTATTAGCAATGATGTAATTATTGCTGTTAATTTTTCAAATAAAAAAGGTTATACAAACGTTAGATTATCCAATATTGATGATAAATATAAGCAAAAGTGTTGGGATTTTGAAGGAAAAGACAAAATTGTAGAAATTATTGTTGAAGAAGGTGTATCTGAATGGAGTAATTATTTCAAATGTGGTTATAAGGTAAATTATTTAATTTTTTTTATAAATGAGTGCCGTCAAGGGAAACCCCAAAATCTGGCTTTCAATTATACTTGTGTCTAAACTTTTAATCGTATTATCTTGGCAACTACTACACTAAATTCGATGAAATTTTTTTACTAGAATTCTTAGAATTCTACAGATATGTAGAATTCGAATAAAAAAAACTTCATTGAATTTGGTGTGGTAGTTGTCACGATTAAAAGTTTAGACACAAAGTATAATTGAAAGCCAGATTTTGGGGTTTCCTCAAATAGATTAATGATGTTAATTAAAAATTTTACAATTCTTTATTTTATTATTATTATTGCAGGGTATCCTTCAACATCTTGGAATTGACAATCCTGTTGGAATGGATTGTCTAGTGGATGGAATTGTACCAATAGGCGCTGGATTATCTAGTTCTTCATCATTTGTTTGTTGTGCTGCTTTGGCGACAAGTCATGCTAATAATGTAAAATTAACAAAAAAACAAATTACTGAGATATCTATTGAATGTGAAAGGTTCTCTGGAATGAACTCTGGAGGGTAGGTCCTTTATCCTATCGTAATAAAAAAGCATTTCTATCTAACCTATCTAACTTATTGATTTTTTTTTTAAAAAAAAAGAATGGATCAGACTGCCTCAATATTTTCACAGCCCGGACACGCACTCTATGTTGAATTTTTGCCAACACTTAGTGCCACTCCAACAAAATTACCAACAACCAATCCACCAATCACATTCGTTGTGGCTAATTCTCTTGTTAAGGCTGACAAAGTTATTACTGCTCCAATTCATTACAATCTTCGTGTTGTGGAGACTAAACTTGCTGCTTATCATTTAGGTCAATTATTATTCGGAAAGGATTGTGAAAATTTAAAACATGTTTGTGATTTATATTCAAATTCTACAAAGGTAACAATCGATAATTTAGAAAAACTTTCTGATTACGTTGATCAAGTTTACAAAAAGAATCAAGAAGGTTACACTTTAGAGGAATTATCAATTATGTTAAAATTATCCTCAACTGAAATTTATGATAAGTTCATATCAAAATTTCCTGTTCGTGCTGAAAGGTTTCATTTGTATAAACGTTCAAAACACGTTTTTGAGGAATCTTGTAGAGTTTTAAAATTTTATGAGGTTTCTACCTCTGGTAGTAGTAGCATGAATGATGTTAAGGTATTTGAAAGTTTAGGTAATTTAATGAATCAGAGCCATCAAAGTTGTAAAGAATTATTTGATTGTTCTTGTGATGAATTAAATGATTTAGTGAAAATTTGTTTGGGTGGTGGTGCTTTTGGAAGTAGACTCACGGGTGCAGGTTGGGGTGGTAAGTTTTTTTTAGAAATATATATATTTTATAAATCTATTAATTAACGTATTTCTAAAATATATAGGTTGCACAGTTTCTCTTGTCAGTGAAGACAATATTGAAAAATTTATTCAACATGTAGTTACTAATTATTATAATCCTAAATTTCCAAATTTGAGTAAGAGTGAATTGAATGATGCTATTTTTGTGACTAAACCTAGTAACGGTGCTATGATTTTGAAAGATTTGTTAGACAATTAAATTTTATTGATTTTAAAATGAATTTAAATAAATTATTAAAGTAACTTTGATATTAGTATTAGCTCAGTAATAGGTATGTAAGACGTATCTGTAATTTACAATAAAATATTATATTATTTCATAAATAATGTGAATTAATGGATTGATGATAATGTTAAACAATTTAGGAATATTTTCGAAAAATTTAGATTATTATTTTTACTTGTTACATTCAAGTTTCTTTAAACAGATATCCAGACACTTGATTATTTAGCAATTAGTGAAGAAGTCTCTAAGTGCAAATTTCTCGCTATAAGTTACTTTATCTTATCGGAATGTTCGCATAAATTTACCGTTCACTGCCACGAATGTTTGCATTAATACAATTCACTCTCGTTATAATGAAGTGATGGGGATGTGAGATTTTCTCCACTAAAATGCGAGATTTACAACAGATGGCACGGATAAATGGTTTTACCATATCATATACAAGACCCGAGCTGTTTCATTCTACCAATTTTTAAACCCTTTAGTAGACCCAGGGTCTAGTACTCGCCCGGAGATTACATCATGAAAAGAAAAAATTTAAAGTGCATACACACTTTGTATTTATAATGGCATTCAAACTACAGTCAAACCTCTCTATAATCACACACTTGGGATACAAAAACGCGTGATTGTAGAGAAGTGTGACAGTTATAGAGGGCAAATATATTATATTATATATATTTAATTTAATAATATATAGTTTGTTTTTTAAAAAATATAGATATAAAGAAATGTGCTTATATAGGAGGTGGCTATAGAGAGGTCTGACTGTATTTGAAAAAAATTAATAAGGATTTTGTGGTTTACACCCGGATTTAATTCATGGTGAGCCTACTATTTTGGGGGATCTTGTATATAAACCTTTATGGCAATATTTTTGTCAAGGCTCGTCCCAACTATCTCAAAGCGACACGTGTTTAGAGAACACTAAAACGAAAAAATGCTGGGATTATTATATAACAAAACAAATAATGTTACTAATGACGGTAGTGCAACTTGCCATTATTGTGGACGTACTGCAGAGATGGAAGCTCACCTTGCAAATATTTGTCCTGATGTTCCTAAGGATATAGGCAAAAGTTACTTTCAAATAGAGTTATTAATTACAGGCGAAATCAACAAAGCTATTTTAAGAGTTTTATATTTAATTGTTGTAATGCTTTTTATTGTATTATCGGTCTTTAGAATTATTAAAAATACAAAAATATAATTGATTTTATGCTTTTATAATACCCAAATTAAACGTGATTAAGACGATCAATAAATTATTGAAAATAATTTAAAATCTTTATTCAACTGAAATTTACGAATGACAGTTTTGGCATCATAAGAAAATAAAAAATGATGTCTAAATAAATCAACGGTAAGTTTAAATTATCTATATTAAGCTCTAAACTCTTTAAAAATAATCTTTAAAAATAATCTTTAAAAATAATCTTTAAAAGTAATCTTTAAAAAGTTATTGCTATCTTAAAAAGGTGCATAACCACCGGGTGGATTCCTAATGATCTTCCATTTTTTTTCATACTTTTCCCAATCTTTCCATTCAAGTTCTTTCAACAATTCAATCTTCAATCCCAAAGCCTTTTCGTAATCTTTAGTATTATCATTGCCTAACCCAGTTTCTCCAAACCATTTTCCAAGCGCCTTAAGAGCGTTTCCATATCGTTTCTCTCGTCTTTCACGTATAATATAAATTAGTAGTTGTTTAAGATCTGATATAGGTGGTACAGCATCTAGCCATTGAGCAAGTTGCTTCCAAGTTTCTTCCAATTGCGTCGATAAATTATCACTTGATGAACTAATTGATGCAAGAGCAGCTAAAGCTTGAATTTTAGCTCCTAAAGCCAATATAACGACTTTCTTTTTATCATCATTCTCCTTTTTCTTCTTTTTAGCGGCTTCATTAAGATTTGCTTCTTGTTTAACCCCATAATATTGTGCTAATTCTGTTAAATCAATCTTTTCTAATATTTCTTCTGAAACTTCCAAGATTTTTTTCGCTGTTTCAGGTGTCATATTTTCTTTTTCACCGCTAGCTACATCAAGGAGTAATTCTAATTTAGTTTGGGAAATTGGTAAGTGGGACGGATAACGATCTTTCAAGTCTGAAAACAAATCTTCTCTTGCTGTTGATTCCGCAGGAAACTTTTTTAAATAAGAAATTTGTAAATCTCGAATTGCTTCCAAAAGTTCTTCATTAATCTTTTCATCCTTTTTTTCTAATTTATCAGTAGACTCGGATGGTCCGGAATCACTAGTAGGTGCCGGGCCTTTCCCATCTTCGCCTCCATTGGTAGAATCTTTTTTAGCAGGGGGCGGTGGAATCAACAAACTGGCTGAATATTGTCCACCATCAATCTTCAAAGAGTTTACAAAACTTAAACGTCCCAGTAATAAATCGCCAGGTTTACTATCCTTTGGATAAACAGAGTAATCATTCGGTGTTCCGATAAATACTGCCTGCCTTTCTCCTTTTTCCAAATAACTTTTTACGCCTGTAGATTTTTCAGCCGTGAAAACGTCATGTATTTGACCATATATATCCAAATTAACTTTTTTGGATAAATTATAATCCAAAAAGCATATTGTGTTATTCAACTTTTCTAATAATTCTTGTGAATGATGGCGAACTTGTGCACGAATAATATAATCCCCTTTATACTCTAGTTTAAAGGTCTTGGCGTAAATATCTAGATGGCCGATAACCTTTTTATTGGCATCATATACTACATGAATACAACAGAAATTCAATTACAATTAGTAAACAAATTGATTTAACATCGATATCACATTTTAAAAATAATTTTCGTATCAAAAAGAACATACGTATTGCAAAGAAGTCTTCGAAATAAGAGTCATACAACAAATCAAAGAATGCTGGGAATCTTGGTGTAAGGGACAAATTCTTTTCGGGCGTAGAAAATTTATATGTTAATGTTAGAGCATTTATTCTTCGAGAATTTGGAAGAACATCGCGATCTATGCAAAGTGGTTTTAAGCTTGATTCCGTTGGTCGAATTTCCTTACGGATGACATCTTTTAAAATAAATATTTTATGGTTATTTTCGCTAGCACATTAATATTAATATTGAATAAAATTCTTACCAAGCTGAACAGAAGGGTTAATTCCCTCTTCTCGTCTAATAGGTGCGGTAATATCCAAACGAGTAAATGGAGCTCCACCATTGATAAAAACGGTTTTACTTCCACTTATGGCATTGTTTGCAATTTGAATGCCATGGAAAATGAACTCTAATGATACATCGTGATTTCCAATGCTAGACCAATATTGAGCCAAGCAAATCTTTTTTTTTTCAAAAAAAAAAATAAAAAATAATCAAAAAATAAAATAATAATTTGTCTTCAAATCAACATATCTATAATCTACAAACCTCCATGGTCGCACCGCCACAAACAGTAAAATTTTTTTTTTCAATTTGTTCTTCACCAGTTCCATCACCATAACTTCCTTTAGCAAAAGAAAAGAAATATTCACGTTCTTGAAATGTGTATCGCCTTAGTGGCAACAATTGTACCATATGTAGCCAGAAAGATGCTGGTGAAGTGCTTTTGTGTGTAGCAGATTTAAGCGTTACACCTTTCGATAGGAAAAAAAATTTAACATGAGTAATTTTGGATATCAAAAAATTTTTACAACAAAAAGAAGTATAAATATAAATTATATGTACTTGCGTACGTAGCACCATCAGGAACCTTAATGAATCTTCTTTCAATATGACCAGGACCAAAAGACAATTTATCAAAGCAAAGTTTAGAACCATTAGTTAAAATACTTGGTTTTATAACGGTGATTGGTACTCGGAACAGAGGACCCCTGTCTGGACAAGTTGTATCATAACCCTGACGGAAAAAATTAGATGGTTAACACTCCAAAAATTTAATACAAAATTAAACCGTCAAAGAAATTACTTGAATTTCAGCAAAATAGAATCCACCAGGTGTTAAATTAGTCGGATCAACTTTTACATCAAATGCCCGGCCTACATAATAAAATAATATTTAATGTTAAATGAATATGAAAATAAAATATTGAAAACAGATAATACTACATACCTCTACTTCCTAAAAACAAAAAATCAGTTGCACGCACCCAGGTTTGTGTGCAAACCAAAGCCAATCTGGTTTCTAGTTCATATTTCCTTTGATTATTTTCTCCAGAAGTTGGATCCAATTCTTTCATAAATTTAGGCTTAATAGAAACATTAATAGTTTGTGGACTTGAAGTTTCGTATGTTTCTCTCAAGTATATACCACGTTTACCTCTTGGTGAACCTGAAATCTTAACCTAGATTTAAATTACATTTATGCATTTATTAACTAAATTTGATTGGACATTCTATAAAATAATTTTGTATAAAATGTGTTGATGTAATATGTTTATCATACTTCATAAACAATGTCCTGATCGGGAGTTTCGTAAAATTTTTCAAGATATTCCCACGCCTTTTCAACTTGTATAAGTCCAACATTAAAATTTTCATTTATTTGTTTGGAACTATTAACCAGAGCATTTTTAATTCTATAAGGTGAATACTCTTTATTTTCAGCCTTAAGACCTGATAGAAGTAATGCTACACAACCAGTTGCGTTAGGTGAAGACCTATAAGTAATGTTTTGTTATTAACAAAGACTATGGTAAACATATAAATTGCAATAAGATTTGGTAAAGTTTTATAAGTACATGGAGGTCCCATTCATCAATTGAGACTTTGTTAAGGAACATTGTGGAGTAGACGTAATGGCACTGTTCAAATAAAGTACGTTAGTATTATTTATGAATCTTATAAATCAAAGATTTTAATCAAAATGTGTAAAAAATAAACTACCCTCCGGGGGCGTATATTGTAACACCGATATCACCATCAGTGTTAGGACCTTGAGAAGACCAAGTGTACGCACGTTCAGGGACTGACTCAAGAAGCCCATATTCAGCTTGAATCATTGAATGACTAACATAGGCTCCAACCCCAATAATATCTAATGAAAATACCGTAGTTACATATCATAATGAGGATCATAAAATAAATAACCGGGAGAGAAATTTCACATACCACTAGAAGTACCACCGGGTGCACCATTTGTGCTCAAAGCAGGACCATTATTGCCAGCGCTACTTATGAAAATACAACCATATTTTCCAACAACTTCATCGCGAATCAAACTAGTAAAGTGACCATAATTTGGCACAGCTGATGCTTCACCAAAGCTCATATTGGCAAGATCACATTTAGTTTCCACGAGCGATATAGCAGCCCTTGCCAATCCAGCACCAGTTTCCATACCATCTAATCGAGTGTCGCCAATTTTAAGTGAAACAATCTATAAACATAAAATTTTGGTATGATAATAATTATTAATGTTTTACATTTTTATCATAAATATAAGTACAATAAACAAATTCTTACTTGTGCACCTGGAGCAACCTATAGCGATCACATTAACAAAAAAAATAATACATATATTTTCTTTTAAAGCATATAATAAATTAACAATAATTTACATTTGATTTCTAAATATTGAATACCCCGTTAAGAATAGGCTCGTCTGGATGATATGCAGCAGAAATAGCTGCGACATGAGTTCCGTGATCATGAGATGTAGTAACAATACTTTATAATAACGAAAATAAGTTGACATTAAGATTTTAATGTTTAAATGTAATGAAACGCATAATTAATAATTAATAATAATATTCACCTGACAATATTTCCTTCCTCATAAATATTAACTGAAAAGTTCATTGAATCTTCCTTGCTGAAAGTGTGATATTGTCGTTCTTTTCGGTAATCAGTTAAAAGTGGAGCGCCTATAATTTCAATAGTTAACATATTGTTGATAATATAAAGGAATATAAAAAAATAACTAAATTTAATATATTTGAATGCAACCTCTCAAGTCACAACTTTCATCAACATCAATAACAGCTCTCCAATCACTTCCATCAAAGAATACAACCACATCTAAAATTATACCAGGATCATCATAATTTTTTAACAAATCCTTTAGCACTTCTAGTCTTGCTTCAAGATCAGCTTTAGTAGAAGTATCACGCTCTGATGGATTCGAAGAAGTAGAATGAGATTCTTCCCAAAGAGAGAGATTATGTTGTGCTTCAGCTTGAAGCCGATAGTGTTCTTTTACAAAATCTTGTTTACGTTCCTAAAAATATAAATATGATTTTTTTTAGTTTTAAAGAGAATAGTTAAATAAAAAATAAACAAAAATTACATCTGTTTTTACTAACCTTTCGAAGCCTATCAGCTAAATCTTGTGGAAATAGCTCATATAATCTTTTAATACCGACACGATACTCTTCTGAAGGGTTATTCCATTTTGGATCAATTATAAGAGTACGACCAGTTAAGCCTTGAATTGTATGTAAAGTCTCATTTCCGTCATCTTTGATAACAGGTTTTACAACAACCTTTGTCGTTACATCACCTTAGTATTTTAAATAAACCGGTAAATCAGAAAACATTTAAAGACATAAAAAAAATTTTTTTTTTGTTTTGTCTTACCGGAACCGGTACAATCAATGATATCGATAATCTTTGGCTTCCCTTCGGTAGTAGTCTATAATCACGAATGATTAGAAAATTTTAATTGAGATAAATCGATATTTAATGGATGATATTTGTTACCTGTAAACCAGCAGCACCAGGATCAACACCGGTGTCTAATATTGCAATAGTAACACCACGACCATCATGTTCAGGATGTTTTTTCAAAAATGATGCTGCTTCGGTTTCCTTTTATTATTTTCATAATACCAATTAACTGGGAGAAAACAAATACATATTTATATGTATAAAAGAAAATCGGAGATCGTACCTCCTTGGGAAGCAATCCATATGTAGGAAAATCAGGGATTGAATTCGGTAATTTATATGACATTTTTTGAAGAGTTGCTTGGAGCAATTCTTTTTTGACAATTTATTATAAAAAATTCAGAAGAGTGCGAAAAATGCTTAGCATATAGTGTCTGTTGTGACTACCCGACGATATGCCAATTGAAAATGTTGACTTTATGGCTTTCAACGTTGCATTACATTGAATGCTTAAACTAAGGCATATCATGGATAATGATGAAAATAATTACCTACCGTTTCTTGCTACCAACGAATGACTGAGAAACGTGAATGGGCAAAATCGATAAACTCCGATTGAATTTTTTTAAACTCAAATATAATCAATGTAAATTTACACTCACTTTTTCGAAGAAAAAATATTATAGATAAAAAAATGATCGCGTTGTTGATGTAAAAATAATTTATGATAATTATTATTGTTATTATTAAATATGTTAATACTTAAAGTATTACATTTATTACGAACATTACAAATCCCAACACTATTTCCTCGAAAAAATTGAAAAATCATAATTCACAAACCTTATTAACAAACAAAAAAAAAAATCGATGGATTCTTAAATGTATGGTTTCTTGACTTGATCCAGATATTTATAGTGCTGCATTAAAAAAAAAATTGAATTGGTTACACGTAGTGCGTAAGCAATGTTTACGTAAAAAAAGTCGCTAAATTTGGTTAAATTTGCTCTCCATCTGCAGTAGTACGAATACGTATGTACGTACGTACGTGATGACGAAGCATCGTCACCGGAGTTAGTTGCACCGATATCTTTGAAAGAATTAGCCACGTAAAAGATTGGTATAGCAGAGTGTATTTTGAGCGCTGCCAAGAGAAAAATAGACTGCTTTCAAGTTTATTATCTATTATTTATCAGATTCAGCTCATGAAAAATCTGATCGGTAATATAAATTAATATATGATGTGTGTTACGTACCATGTATGTTAATAACAGGTTTTTAAAGGACTAAATCCGGTATATAATATGATAAAGTTGAAAGAAAGCCCAAAACCACATTTCTCTCTGGCAGCATTCATATGTAGAATCAAATGTCGCTTGTAAAATCATCTTGGTACGAGCAGATTCCTTCACATGATATTATTTATCACCCACTGTCAAAATCATTTTGAAAATCGAATAAGTAAATTCAATTCCTAATTTAGAACTTTTCATGATTACCTCAAAAAAAGACGTGATTCATAATTGATGATGATCTGGGGAAATTTCTTAAGTTCTAAATTACGCTTTGCCATGTTTGAACTGAAAAAATGACTAATCGAAAATATGATTAAGACAATCTAGAATCTCATCATCACAACATCATTATGTCACATCTTCCAAGCGCTATAATTCTCACATGACACCGTGATTAATATCGATTCTTAGAATCTGAGATAATCGATTTTCGATTCTCCCTATGCTATTTATGGGTTTTAAGGATCTTGGTTTAGTTTGGCTCAAAAATCATGGCAACCGTGACTTTATATATAATAGCTTAGGCCATGGTTTGAGCAATGGTTTTAGAGCCAGCTTGAAAAAGACTGCCGTGACTTTAGAGCCAACCTGATGAAAACATTGCAAAATTTTGTATATAAATTTTATTCTAGAACTGTACGAATATACATCTTATAGATTTTAACTTCTTAAGAGTGAAGATTTAATGATGATAACAGAAAACCTCCAAATCAAGTTAACTTTAGCTGAATCGTACTTCGGAGCCTAATTAAATAATATAACGATAGTTTTATCATAAATTTTATTTATTTTACTTTTTTTGGGGAAAGGAAAAAAGTTTAATTCGCATAACAAATTATTTGCTATGGTGCAGAATAGGAAATTTTGATACTGTTGCACTGCTGGTAAGGAGTATGAAAAAAGTACAATTTACGCTCATGCTAACAAAATAAATTGTTGTTGCCATCACTGATTTCATAATAAACATCACGATTATTAATTATAACCGCAGGCAGATGTTACCTCGTTACGTATATGTATGCAACATAGATATTTTAAAGTCTTTAATAATCTTGTAATCTAGTTTTTAGTGTTTATACTATGAATAAAATTTATAATGATTTAGAATCTGAATTAATTAACTGCGCACCAAAAATCAGCTGGCACACCACTAATATTTCAGCAAAACATTATCTAAAAGCGATGGGCGTGCAGATAAAAAATTGGGTGTCAATGGCATAGTAACGAACACTAATTATAATAGTGTATGTTCGTACGTATGAGTTTAAAAAAAAGATCGATTTATGTATCGTACCATTCCTGATAGGGTTAGGGTGAATGTCAAACAAAATAGTATAATGCATGCAATTTATCCCTTTAACGTTAATCGTCCAATAGCTCACTAAAAAAAACTTTTTTTTAGTATAATTTTTTTATTTACTCAAAAGCTCGGCCCCATTTTAGATAAATAAAAATATATACTGTAGAATATGATTTATAGATATTAGGCTATGTAAAATTAATTAAGAGAATTGTTAATGCCACCCCCATTTTTGTTAATGCCACCCCCATTTTTGTTAATGCCACCCCCCAAAATTCAAAAAGTGCTCCGGAAGAGACATTTTTATTAAGTAAATCCTTAATTTGAGCTTAATAAAAGTTGTTCATCAGGCCTTTCCGGTTCTAATGGTAGTAAAATCATTAAAATCTGGACAGTAAAGTAAATAAAAGTTAACTAACTTTGGACATATATATCTTAGGAACTACCGGTCAGATTTTAATGATTTTACTAC